>QVOB01021546.1:0-13091 GCA_014839585.1 Pseudomyrmex concolor
TGTATATGATTTTTAGTTGTGAAAATCAGCTGATCGCAAAAAAACTCGTTTGTAAACTCCGCTTCTCGTGCTAGGACACTGCATGAGATAAGCCAATTTTCTTTACAATTGAAAAATTATACACATCTCTACAAAATTCAAACCATTGTTTACCACGCGCTCATTAGTTCATTTTAATTAATTATTATAATAACTCAATAAATATTGCGAATTTTGCAAAATAGTAAGTGACTTTACGGTTCAGATTGATTCTGAATTGTGTCCACTTTGATTGTGTCAAAAGTTTTTAGACACTCTCTATATACTATTAAATCTTTTACTTACAATTTATTCGATTAAATTCCGTTTTCACCCGAGTCTCTTTTTTTTCCAACCGCTTTTTTAGCTGTTAAATATATTATTATTAATATCGCGATATTTTTTTTTCCTGAACTTTTCAGCGCATACTGCTCATATTTCTCATTCGCGTGTTTGAATCCTCGTTTGTCGGAATAAATAATTCGTTTGTTTGAATAATTCTATACGAGCGGAATGCGGTCCATGCGCGGTGAGGTCTAAACGCGGCTTGCATAAGTATTCAACGTCGATAAAGCGCAGCTACTCGCATGCGCCGCGTGTTTTGAGAGAGCGTTGTCGCTACAATCACGGTTAATTACAACCATATTCATGTACACGACACACGTTTCTTAGTCGCGAGGGGGGTGTAGGCTGGCACGGGATGTACCTACTAAATCCAGGCACGCAGATGCGACTCTGTGATTCGTTAGTTGTTGTTCCGAACACGTACATTGAATTAACACTGCGCTTAATTAAATCGTCAACATAAACAATCATCACTGCATTTTGAGTGCGCGTTGCCGCACGCTACTTCGTTACCAAGTTTGCCGGAAATAGCGGAAAAATTCTCCGAGCTTTTCTTCCGCATAATATTATACACGGTATACGTGTAATATATTCGAAGTCTGTGTATGTTTCAAAGTCTGTATTTTTTTTTTTTTTTTTTTTTTTTTTTTTTTCCGTTATCAAGAATATCGTGACAACCTCGATGTTAAAAATAGTTTAACGTGAAAGAATACGTTCAGACGGATGTAAAACAATATATACGTTAGAGACTGCCCTGGGCTCGCGTAATAACAAGATGTGACTTTTTTCCGAGATCGACATGGAGAAAGAGTGAGAGAGAGAGAGAGAGAGAGAGAGAGAGAGAGAGAAGAGGGTGGCTTTTTTTCCCGGTGATTTTTTTCATAACAAAAACTGTTATGACTCTGACATTTCCAATACGTCCGAGTCGCCGACACACGGCGAACGCGGTAATGACATTTGACCGTGAAATATAATAGCGCGTTATAGAAGGGAAGCGCATCGACGGACGGATTCTCTTTCAGCCGAGTATTTGAAGTGAATACTTTTCTACTCGTATAAAGCGAAGAGCGTGATGCTCATCGACGCGACGTGTCGCAATTTGATACGCCAGCAATGGCGGCGGCGACGCGGCGGCTCGACGAAGTGCCTTAATCGCGAAGTGCAATACCCAGGCATCAATTAACGACCTAAGATCGGAAGCTCCGCCCGTTGAAGTCTGCATGCACGCCACAATTGGCCCCGCTGTCGTCTAGGTATCGTTAAGTGCCTCCGTGTCGTCTTAATTAACACTTTAATTGGTTCCCGCTGGCTGTCGCTAAACGCGACTGATGTTTACGCTTGCGAGCATCAGAGTTCGGACGACGACACCGATCTCTGAACGATTTATCGCAGAACAAAAATCGTTCCAATTAATTAAATCCAATTAACTGAATGGAGCCATCGAAGGTGTTCTCAGAGGACGACTCGCGCACAAAAGCTCTCTTATATCTCTACGTGAAAAATCGGACACGTCGTTACTCCTCGTAAGTTCTCGCTTACTTACAGAGCCGCCCATTGCCGTCATTTGTCACGTCCGAAAAAGGGTTACATTTATATATATATATATATATATATATATCTCTATAATGTGTTTCAGTGATAAGAGCAGCGACCTATTTTCTCACACACGTGTGCGCGCGCGCGCGTTTCGTGAAATATAGTTCGGTATATGTGAAGCTTACACTTATTTTTTGAATATATAATCTAAGGTGCAAAATGTGTCCCAGGTGCGCTGTGCGGTGCACATGCACTTATTCGAGATACGCTATCAGTAATACGATGCAATCTCGGCGGTGCAATAAATTTTGTCGCGACACTTTCCGGATTTCACTCCGGATGTTTGCCTTTTGATCGTTAACGTATTAAATCTCTGATAATCCGTGCGCGCACATCTACGTATTTATTACCCAATATATAATATTTCTTCAAAGATTATCTATCAAGCACGAGGAGAGAAGCTATACGCGATATTACGATATGGTAATTAATGCGCTAAAAACTGCGTGAGACAGAGTGACGAAAAGTGTATTCGGTATATAATATAAAAAATATTTATGTTTTCTGCTTGACACGTTTGTGTGACGATTTTAGACCGTCGCGCGATATACATATCGCTTATACATATCGGTTACATGTTATTCGTTAGACCTCTCTCGACAATGGCTCTCTTCTTTACGCGCATGACGAGAAACGTATGTGACGTACAAATTGATCATCACGTAACCATAGGAAGTGCGCGATGTCCGTGTTACACGATCGATACCGTATCTATGACATAACAATTTTAGAATCGGCACTCTACTGCTGACTACCAAAACAATGACAAGAGTTATTTTCCGTCTGACAGGTGTCGGTAAAACGTCGATCGCGTTTTGTTTCTCCCGTACTTTTTTTATTTTTTTTTTTTATTTTTTTTTTTAATATCCCCTCGCTCACGAGAGCAGGCAATTGGACGGACACAGTAACATGGCAGATCGAGAACCGAATATGTCTGCAGGGATGGGCGATTCCGACGTTATTTCGCGTATCGAAATTTTTTCAGAAAACTGTCGTCAAAAATTAACGGGACCGGATGTTTTTTTTTTTTCGACGAAATTAAACGCGACGTGTTTTGTGAAAAAAAAAAGTCGAAAAGAAGGATAAAAGAGCATGCGATCCCAAAAATTCTGGTATAATCTGCAAATAAAGAGCCCGGAAAACGAATCTGTTTAATTAATTAAAAATACATTGCGGATTTGTCGCAGAGTTTTATCCAATCCGCGAGATGTATGGAAAATTTTCATCTGTGGCAAGGTTATCAATTATCACGTTTCTTCCTGATGTGGCGCGCGTCCGGGACGTTTTCAGCGCGCCGACGTTTAGCTTTTTCGCGGCTTAACGGCTTCCGCGACTGATTTCACTCGGTTGCGGTACGAACGGAAAATCGTAAAACCGGTCATATCGGCTGTCGTAAAAGCGCCACGGTTAAACGTCGAGCCGGAAGAAGGCAATTACAGTTACCGCCCGTCGCGCAAACGAGAGCGAAGAGGCGGCGGCGGCTGCGGCGGCAGTGCAAAAGGGTGGTCCCTATTTTCGTCCCTTGTTTTCCGCGCGCGCATGTTAGAAAAACAAGGAAAGAGAGTCTGTCGGGGTTGAACGGAGCGATTGGCTTATCCTGAACTGTATTGAATAACCAGGGGTGTGTCTCGGTGGCGGTTTTTATTATCCGTTATCATCTTTATCTACCGTTGACACGCGCGATACGTGCCATCGGACTTTTATGTCGTCCTGGTCTGGTTTTTCCCTCTCTTTCTCTCCCCTCTACCTCTTTTTGGAAAGTGTCGCGTTGGCAATTATACCTACCGGACTCCGTCTTAAGTCTCCACTTTCCAGACGAAGCTCGCGTTACCATCATCCAGCGAATTTCTCTTCTCTCTCTCTCTCTTTCCCTCTCTTTCTCTATCTCTCTTTTTCTTTGGTATATATATAATACTTAGGTTACATTCGGTATTTTATTTCTTTTGCGCTGTCACTTCAGCGTAATATAGAAAACGACGCGTAAGAGTCTGAAACGAGGAGAAAAAGAAATCAACTCCAAATGGAGAAACGTTTTTCTACAAGAGCGTGTCTTTCAAAACGGAAAAATTAATTACTCCCGCTTTCTCTGCCACATTTTTAACAAAAATTACAACAGAAACGTAAATAGTTTAATTCCGAATGTGTTTTTTTTCTTCCTTAATTGTAAATTAAGAGAACTTGCCCTGCGTTGTGTTTTTCTCTCTTTTTTTTTATGGTCGTTTAACAATGCAAATCTAAATAATATGACGTGATGTATAAAATAATATTTTTCTTGTTTGCTCATTACGCGAAGAAAACTTTTAAAATTTTGTAATAATGCAACACACCATTGTTGTTTTTGGAAGTACGGTACGGAGTAGTAGTTTAATGAGTTCACAATAAGTTGCTTAATTTATATTAACGCTTTTAATTACATTAACGCTTAAAATATTCATTTCATTTTATTGATAAAATGAAGCCGCACGGATAAAAGCTAGTACTCAAAAGATTGAAACACGCTTCCATTCTTCTTCACACACATCTCTCTTTTTCTCCGTAATTAATTATTACTCGTTTTTGAGCATTATTTAAAAGTAATCACATGTGAGAGATAAAGAGGGAAGTTTACAATTAAAATTCATACGATACGTTTTTATTTCAACGAAGTACCGGTGTGGTCGTATTTCTAGCTAAAATCTATCAAACGGATAGCTGCTTGTGCATCTGATGTTTCAAGTACTTCGTTAATCGAAATGTTTGATCTCTCGTTCTCTCTCGAGGTACTTGTTTTTTTATTTTTTTTATTTTTTTTATATTTTTTATATATTTTTTTTGTGCTGTGCGATCGTTTTCCCATAGTGCTCTTGACAATAGTCTGCTGTTTTTTTGCGCGCGTGAAACATACACTTCTCTGTGTGTGACGAATTCAATATGCCATCCATTTTGTTATACACGTTAAACTCTACGGATATCCGCCTTGCAACGCCGTGTCGTATCAGATAACTTCCGCCCGCCGTCGTTTCAACGTCTTCATGTTTGACGTTGCCATCGGGGTTTTGTTAGCGAAGTCTCTTCGTCTTCGACGAATGTGGATGCTTGTTAATTAAGAGCGTAACTAGAAGAAGCAACGCAATGCGCTTCGATAACGCAATTAGTATATAATATCGCCGAGCTCGTACCGCGCATCTCGTTACACAAACGTTTCTCGAAAAAATCAAAAATGCTATTCTTCAGCTCGAGAACAATGTGTTTTGCGCTGTTTCTTTCATATCGCCAATTGTGTCACGCTTTATTATTCGACGTGTCATATAAATCCGAGTTATTTTATGACAGAATATATTTTATGATATAACATTATTTTTTAGTCGCACTTTTAGCGCGAAACACCTCGTCATTTATTATTTGGAACATTTACGTTGTGTCATAATGCATTTTATCACATCTAATTTTTTCATGCGATAAATCAAGAAACATCTGAACGAGATCGTGTTTATGTTGATATCGGGAGAAAAAAAAATATTAGCGCACATTCTTGTTATTTATTTTTGCCATTTATGTTTGTTATTTATTTTATTTTTGTCATTTATATAATATTTTTAATAACTTTGCATTCAACTTTAACTCTACGCACTCTATTGAATGTGTTTCTGTTCCTTAATTACTAGTTCGAACACGTAATTCTTGCTCGCGGCAATAAGGACGAAATTACGGAATCCTCAGAAAGTTCTTGCGACGCGGACTCACGCGTCGAGTTCCTGCGGCCGAAATTCGGCCGGCGGCGCGCCGAGCTCGTCGTTTTCAACGTTGTGTCGTTCTAAAGCAGTGCTTCTCAAATTGCGTTTCGAAACATATCTCGTATCTCCAAAACGAAGAGATATTATTGTCCGCAAAAATCAAATATCAAATTGTTAAAAAACCTGTGGATTTATATACGCTCTTTTTGAAGTTTTCACGAGCTCTTCAAATTTTTTAAAATGAAAAACGCATGAAAACAAAGTTAAAAATATTGTTTTGTAAATTTAATATTATCTAAGACGATATATTGATCAGATGTGTAAAATCTCATTTATGCGCGAAAAATTTTCTGCTCCGGATTCTCTCTTGAACTTGAGACGAACTTTTAACAGACGCGAGCGAATAGAAGCACGAAGGAGAGCACTTTTAAGAGAGCAAACACGAGAAACGAAACGTATACGGATATCGACGTTCAAGATTTCCTTTACCGTATTAGTCGTAAACTGGAATTGTCGCGTCGAATATATTCCGCTATTTATTCCTATCGCCTGGTCTCTCAATTCCTTTTCACCGATCCGCGGTTCGTCTTTCTCGTAAATTCCATGACGACCGGGAAACTGAATGTTATTCGTATGAATATCGCGTCTGTGGCGGACGCGCGACGACGCGAGGGTTTCTCTCATATAAAAGGAATACCACCTCCCTCACCGGAACGAAGTGGTTTGCTCCAGAAAACTGCTGCTTGTCGCTTCGTAAACATAAAAATTACAGAGTCAATGGATGACACAATCTCGTAAAAATGAGGGTGTACTATACAACGGAATGTTCCTTCGAGAGAAGCTGTATCGAAAAAAATATAAACAAAAATATTTGAATCTCACACGTTATTGTTCAGAACAAATTCAGAATTATTTTTATTTAAATGAACAATATAACAAAGAATGATTTCAGGAAGCTAAAAAATAAATGTTGTTGTTTTCTTTGAAGATGTTGTGAATGGTATTTAGTCTGTTTTCACGCATCTTTCCGCTGGTGTTTTAATAAATAGACAATATGACGAGGAATCCCGCAATCCTGCTCAGTAACGCCTCATTACACTATTTATTTTTTATTTTCATTTATTACATTACTTTTTATTACATACATGTACAAATAATATTCCTTCGTTATTGGAAATTCTCGATATGTTTGTATAAATTTTATCACATACTTAAGTAACAAAGTTTTAAAAGCTAATTCGAGATATTGCGGTTTACATCTCGAAGTGCGAACGAAATCTTGTCAATAAAAAGAAAAGAAAGAACAATATATTAAGTATATGGAAAGTAGTCTATACGATTTCGAGGGCGCGATGGTATTCGCGAATATCCCGAGAATTTCTGGTGGGAAAGTATTGCTCGTAAATTCTGGTCGGGGCATTCCACCACTTATTCTCGTTGCGGCTTCGCACCTTCCTTCCTTCATTCAGAAGTTTTCGCTCAACTTTCTTTGTTTTGGGATCACTAAAGCACAATAATATTGTTAATACTATTTTTTAGTTGTGTTTGAATTTGTATAAAATATTTTGAATTTGTATAAAATAGAAACAACAATAAAATAAAAAAAGGACATAGTATTTGTGCGCGTGTACTTGGCGTCTATTTTTATCTTTTTTTGGAAAGAATAAGTTTTTCGATATATAGGATACTGAATGCATATAACTACCAGTATTTCACGCACAAAGTCGTTGCGTAGCTTCTCATTTGCTAAGTTAAACGCTATTTGTTAAATCTTTAACAAAATAAATAAATTTTTTTATGGAGGATTAAAAATTTAACGTAGATCGCGTCGATGCAAAATATTTTTGTTGCAATAGTACGTAGTACTACTATAGAATAAGTAGCGTTTTGAGCAGGAATAAGATTTGTCTATGCAAACATCGTAATATATTAGGTGAAGTAAAAAGTTCTGAGCGTTTTCCGCTAAAGATATCTAGCGGAAAACGCTCAGAACTTTTTACTTCACCTAATAGCATATCGATATGTACCATATATCGCACATCGATATATATCGCATATCGATATCGCATATCGATCTTCTTTTTGTTTCTAATTCTATTAATAACATAATAAAATTTTAATAAAATAACACAGAAATATACATATATACGTAAACTTGTCGTATCTTTTTAGATATAAACGCAGCAAACGACCGATGCATTGAGGGAAAGTTGCAAACTTTCAGTACGGCATTGCTGTTTTGCAACGATAAAATAATTACACGAAGAATGCGCGGAATCAGAAGGGAAGGAAGGAAGAGAACGATCACGCGGAATTCTCGTTTAAGACTTCCCTCAGGATTTGCGCGTTCGCAAACTTCGGCCGCCGACTTGACGCCCGACTATTTATTCCCGCTGCTTTACGACTCGCTTCTTCCACTTCGTTATTCGCCCACCTTATCGGCAGCTTCCTCCTCCTTTTTCTTCCTCCTCCACCTCCCTACGTGGGACATTCGTGTTCTGCAGAATGATTATTTATCCAAACGCTCTCTCCCTTCTTCGGCGATTTTACACGGCTTTATAAGCGCGAACGGGGGGGACGAGTAAAATCCGAACGTTTATCTCTATTTTTCTCCTTCTTCGTCGCTCTTTCCCGCAAGTATCGATTTTAATTTCAGCAGAGTACACGCCGTCGCGTCGCCCGCGCGCAAGAATCCTCAGCGAGTATTCCCTGTAAAGTTTGCGAGATTGTCGATATTCGCGATGGACTCGTGAATAACGCGCTCGCTTTTCCTCTCCCGCCTCATGAATGCCGTCCCGCTTTAACTCGCTCGTGTCTGTGTGAAGCCCCCCTTTCTGAGTTTTATTTTCGTCGCACGCGAGTTAGTTAGTTTCTCTCGATCGCGAAATTATCGACATTATTACAAAACGATCGCCGCGAACGCGATATATTCCAATTTCTCGAGGAATATTAACTGTGAATAATGATCAACGGATGTTTGGACTGTGAAACAATGAAGGGTATAATGATTACGCGCTGAGCCGTGGAATTGTGCGTCCAATTTGTGGTTTTGCTCCGCGTGTTGTTGTAAACGCGTTGCGTGCGTTTGATATTATTTTGACGCGTTGATATTCAATCCTTTTGGTGAGACAATATATCTACACACGTACACGCGTTCGCGACGATTTTGTCGTGTCTGAAATTCTCAATGCAACGATCGCAGATTCTTCTAGAATTCAATTTTTTGTGTTTTGGTCTTTCTTTCAGAAGTCGATGAGAGCCGTCGTTGCCAGGGATCGAGACAAATATGTTCTGGATGATCGAATAACCGTTGGATAAAGACGTAAGTAACGATTGTGCACGAGTTTTTTGAGCGGGCTCTATGCGCGCGCGATATGTATATATATACATATATATATATATACGGCGCGTACACCGTGTAATTACATAACTCCGGATTAAATATCATAAACGTAATTACGTTTTCGATGGCTATGCATGAAAATCGAACGTAAATTCGACGCGTAGATATTGAATCGGTACGATCTACGCGTTTTCATCACGGCTCACTAATTACACAGCCCGGCACATTTTGAATCACATTTACAATGGACGTTTAATGATATCAATTCCTGCCGACTCTGTGATTTAGAGTCCGGTTGCAAAGATAATATTTACGAGAGATTATGAGCTTAATAAAACACATAAGAGAGAAAGAGAAAGTTACGTATCGACGAATTTGCGGAATTTATTGAACTCAACAGAGAGTTACATGCGATGCCAAAAAAGTAAACAAACGTGTCTTGTCGTCTTGCGACGTCTCTTTGTGAATTAACGAACCGCGCGTGTCCGACAAGTCTACTTCTTCGGCTGCCCATATTTAAGCTGCGCAGCGCATATATGCGAAATTCCGAAAAATATTTCTCTCGCGGAGAAGCTCCCGTTCTAAAAAATTGCAGCTGCAATAGCGAAACGGCAACGCGCACGGAAAATCCTTGCACGCTGTGCGTGGAATACATTTGCGACACGTACACGGCGCGCAAGGCGCGGTTTAAACTTGCAAGCGGACTCCGGATATATCGCGGACTACAAAGTCGTAGAAAATCTCCGCCAGGCGGGACCGAACGTGATATCCGAAGTCACTCACGAATTCATAGGATATTTTTTCCGTCTCTCGCTCGATTCTCCTCGCCACCGCGTGCGTTTTCCCCTCGGTCTTCCTTTCGCCTTTACGACGCTCTCTCCCTCTTCTCTCTATCTCCGTTATTTCCACCTTCTTTGTTGGCGCGACTTTACTCACGTGTGCCGATTTGGTAATGTTTCCGAGGATTTTCCGAGAGCGTCTTCGTTCAACCTCGCCTGTAAATTTTGCGGCAATCAACTATAAAAGTCTCTCCACTTTCTCTAAGCACCGGCGTGACTGGTATCTGAAAGCTCTTCATCGTGAAAATAGAAGCGTATCAAAACAACACACATACACACACATATTTCGTTCTACACAATTTTCACAAATATAGAACTTTCTCATGTTTTTATTTTACGTTTTTTTTTTTATTATACTCTGTCACAAATTGATGCAAGAAACGTACTTTCATTAAATTTACCGGCAATATGTGTGTATTGAAAGACGTGGAAAAAGACGAGAAACGTGCAAATGGAAAAAGGAGAAACACACAAATACATCAATTTCTCGTGAAGACTCGGGAGTTTTAGTGTTTTCTCCCATCTCATCGTTGTATTGCTTCCGCGTTGGCGCTCCGCAGCTTTATTCTGTAAAATGTTGTCCGTGTGTAACATTCGTAAATGCACGCTAAGAAAATCATACATCGGCGCGGCCGAGTTGCCGATACGAATTTATCATCGCGCGTATGTGCACGCACACACACACACACACACACACATCGCGCGAGTCAACAATGTGGGAAGTCTCGTAGAAATAACTCCGGGGAATAGACGGTCGCGAGCAATCGAAAGTATCTCCTACTCGATTTGGCTACGGACTCCGCGGAATCTCTCGAGCGTAATAATAATGCCCGTACCTATTCCTTACCAGTAGTTACATCCGAGGATAATCGTCTTAGCGACCTAGTTACACAATGCATTTGCCACATCTATAAGAGAGCGAGAGAATAAGAAAGATGTAGCGCATGTTGTACACACATGCGTGCAGCACGGAGCGTAATGCGTTTGCGCTTTTGAAGCATCTTAATAGCCACTTCGCCGCGGTACTCTAACTTTCGAGCGTTTTGCTTGAAATTCTCGAGCGGAAGTTCTTTCGCTTAATCCAAGTATAATAACGTGAAACCTGTGCGCGCAAGAATAAAATCAAAATGTAAGAACTCTACGCGCGCGCGAGTATCTCTTCCGCTAAATAATAAAAAGCGAATTAAATTATCCAGCATCGTCTGCGACGACATATGTCAAGTTTATGATTATTTTATCAGACTTGTATTAATTTTCGAGAAAAAAAAACAGCCGACGCGTTGATCTCATCAGTATTTTTATATAATTTATTTATTTTTCTCTTCCCGCCCTCTTCTCTCTTTCTCTCGACGTTCGATCGATAACTCGGGCCTGGGAATAGGTGGGAGCGATATTACAGATAATGTGCGGTCGGCTGTTAGCGACGAGTTCTCGCATTTTTCGAATTACCGGGACAGAGGAAAAACTCCGGCACCAGAGAAGCGCAACGACGCTAACGACAAGTTCGACCCGTCTCCCCTTCGCGATGCGGAAGGTTGCGCGGAAGCGACATTACGCGGCAGCAGCTGCCGCGTATCGTCGTTCTATGACGGCGACGACGACGACTGTGACGGCGGGAAACGACGGCGACGATGATGGGTTTCGACTGCACTTCGGTGTCAAAGACGCAATAAACTCCTCGGCATCGTCGAGATGTTTAAGTGCCTCCGGAGTTCTACGAGTGCTTCCTGAAGAGCGACAGCAGTCTCGCAGTGACCCAGTTCAAATAAAAACATACCGGAGGTATATACCGCGTAAAATGATCAGCAAACGTGACTTCTTCGCTGGGATGTTCTTCTTGCGGGAACGGTATCTGTTGACACATTGAAACTCTTGTTAAGAAAAACTGCGAGCTTGATTGCGATGCGTCGCGCTGTTGTTTTGTTTACTCGCGCGTTTGATTAATATGAAACGCGATATTAAATTTACAGATGTGTCAATATTTGTGACGCGATGTGTCAGATATAATTGGACAACTAATTGAAGTTTGTTAACTGGTTTTATTAGTGAAAATATTGACATGTTCTCTCCGTGATAATATACAGAACACACATACTTTTAACAGTTTTCTATGTAAAAAACGTGCGATTAGGTAGGTCGCTCTTTCGGTCTTATTCTCGTTTCTTTTCTTTTTCATCTTCTCTCTCTCTTCTCTTTTTATCGCAGTCTTCTGCGACCGCGAATCTCGAGAAGAAGTTAGTTTAACGTCAGCCGTTTTGCATTTTAAAGAAGCAATGCGAGCAGTAACGACGCGTACATCCTGGAGCGAAAACAAATCCAGGGAAGATAATTATCGTTTCGTTTCTTAGACACGTGATAACAATTTGCGAAATTTGTTACAATATCTCCTATATTTCTGATCGCTATTTATTTCGAGAAACAATTATGCGATCAGAACGTACAAGCAATATGTATGTAATTTATCTTGAGAGCGCGCGCGCATTTACATGACTCCGTGAGTCTTCGCGGACTTGTAATACCGAGAAACACCGAGCTTTCAGACATTCTCACAATCTTCTTGGCGCCCGAGCGCAGAAGTGTATCTCACGCCTGTAGCTCGCATCTGCGCTGCTGTCGTGACTACGGCGGTGTCGAATTTTGCCTACACCACCTCCGGTTTGTAGGCGACGCTCTCGTAAACGTGCGCCAGACTACATAGGAGGATTACGCGCGAGCATCTGCTGCCGCGTTCCCCGGCTCGCATTACGTGCTTCCCTCTATTACGAGAAGCATTAATGCCTCCCGATGGCCTCCCCGTGTGTTCCCGGAAAGCAAGGGAAAAACAATAGGTAATTCCCAGGACACTTGTCCGCACGCTGTTACTTGTCCGTTGTTTCCGGAGCGCTGCCAGTCGACAGCTAGTAGAAATGGAACGAGCAGAGTGTCCGACGAGCGCGCGCGAACTCGAAGCGGAGGAAGACGAGAAAAACAAAAAAAAAAAAAAAAAAAAACGCGCTCGGGCTTGATGCACGTTAGACCGCTTCTTCGTTGCGCCGATAAGAATCTCATTTTTTTATTAGCATGAACAATTACCATCAGCACCGTCGGAAGATCCGATAAAACTCTCTTAAAGGAGGAAAAGGGACGGTGCGAGAGAGGGATGCGCGTAGGCGTTAGATAGGGGCAGAGCTTCTGAAGAGTAAATAACGGCTCTGATAGAATCGAATCTTCGCGCGCGTCTCTGCATCGTCGACGTCG
>QVOB01021547.1:0-15038 GCA_014839585.1 Pseudomyrmex concolor
CAAAGTGTTTGGCACGGACAGCTGAAAAAGTGATGTATTCTCTTCACTTTGTAACGCGATGTTATCGTGTAACGAAATGTGCTCCGGTCGTTCGTATCTGTTCATAATGCGCCTGGATGCAAGCACCGAGCGAGTTAATTTTGCGCGGACGCTTTTGTTCACCATTTCTGCGTATAATTCCGCGCTCTAGGCCGCGCATTATGAGGTAGCTTTGACGCAGCAATAATAGAGTGCAAATAAAACAGAGATATTTTATATGAAAATTGTAAAAAGACTCTCTGTTTTACGTGTAATAACATTTCGAGTAATTCTCTGGCACAAAAATATAAATAATTATATGTTGCAAGATGCAAATAAACTTAATGCATGAATTCTATTGTAATACATTACAATAATTTCATGCAATTTTTTTCAAACGCGTAATTACAATATATCACTGCGGTTATGAAAAAAAAAAGATGAGCGCATTATATAATAATATTATTTTATTAAACAATTTTATATTTTATTTTACGGTTTTAACTCACTCTCTTCATTTAAAACTGAGGAAATCGTTTTTAATTCCTAATTTTTTCGTAGTAATAAGTTTTTGTTTATAATAAAATAAAACAAACTGTTTAACGAGTATATCTCAAGAAACTATACATTTTCTTCGCTTTTTCTTGAAGACAGTAGTGCCATAGAGATTCGATCAATGTTCTCGTGCTAGATACAGCTATGAAGAATGACTACTATTAATCGAAGAAAAAGGCGGTGGTCTCCGAGCTTAACGTATCTGTGAGAGAAGATGATAAGACAAGAGTGAAATATGAATATCACGGTCACGAGAGTAGAAAGATTTCTTACACGTGTGAAAGCGTTAGGAACCATTTTCGGAAAAACGATTATCTCGCCGAGATATATATCTATCGATAAATATATTATTTTTATAAATTCAACGCTTCATTAAACACGCGAACGTCGCGGTAAATATTTTATGTCTGCCGCGGCGACCGATGGCTTCGTCGACTCTAACATACTTCTAATCCCTTTCTCGAATGCGCCGAGCTGGCGTGCCACGAGACCATGCGCAAGCGATATGCAAATATAATAAGTAAAATCTCGAGCGGCGGCGAGCGGAATACAAAGTCGCGTGACACACGCCGCGGAAATAATGGGAGCGGCGGAATCGCGCGAGGTAGGACAGCGCAGAACGAAATATGGGTCTCGCGGCCAGAGGGGGATAGAAGGTAAGCGCGACAGAAGTTGCACGGGTAAACTGTCGCGGCGTGTTGGAACGTCGAGCATATAAATCCGACTGCTTCTACACCGAGGCGTAACTACGCTGTAAGGCACCCCGGAGGCGACATTAAAGGAGCACCGTAAGCCACGGAGACACTTTGGTATTTAAATGTCGTCCCCGAGTCCGCGCTCGTACAAGCGGATAAATGAAATCGATGGAGAAAGCGGAGAGAAAGAAGAGAGAGAGAGAGAAAACAAAGACAGAAACAGAGAATAGAAAACGAGCAAAGAGAAGATCAAGGAGCGCAACGATATGAGAGGATAAGAACGCACGACGAAGGGTATATAAAAGGATAAGAGATAGAACGCGCGCGCGAGTGGCCGATGAAGAAGGGTCGAATTCGAGGAGGTGAAGGACCACTCGGCGCCGGCAGCGGTAATTTAAGCGACACAACGGAACTCGCGGAGACAATTGCCGAGAGAGTGAAGGAGTACGTAGCGCCTGACAGAACCGCCTCGTCTCCTCGACCCCCTCGTTCCTCGTGTATACTCTTGCTCTGGTGCACTAGAGGCACCGACTCAGAGCGCGCTTAAATCCAAGACGAATGGGTCATGAAGGCGCTTGTACACGCTACACATGGCGGGCGCCCCTTTATTCGCGCCTTATTTGCAAACCAATTTCACGTGCAACGTTGCGTAGCGCGGAAGTTAACGTCGCAGATATGCATCACACCGCGCGACTCGTGCCGCCGCCGACTGTCTGGCCAAGGGTGACGTATCGTCTCACGAATTACTTGCGGGCTAACCGACAATATCTTCAACAGTACTCATAAAGACTTATGCTGTAAGCTAGTTGACCGCAATATTTAAGGAATGTGATACATCGCAAAAACTCCATATATTTTTTATACAAGTAGAAAAATAGAAATTTTTCTAAAGTCTCTTTTTCTAAAGAAGTGTTTTTCAGAGTTTGAAGTTTGGAAATTTTTTTTATGTGAGTAAAAGTTCTCGTAAAAAAACAGCTTGAGATTACAATCGATGCGAAATAATTCACGGGAGCACAAAAAAACGTGGGACAACATGTACACATCCAAAAGGATTGCGGATCGAACACGACTACGTGTCAATTCATGCGGCCAAACTGCGTCGAGCTGGGCGCGATGAATCATGATGACTCGCAATACACATAGGACCGCAATACACATAGGAATATCCACAATATTCGCAGATTGAAAGCAAACAGGTAATATTTGCAGGCGCTTCGATAAAGCACGCGTGTTTACGAATTTTTACGCGGCGGTGTGTAAACAAGGTTTTTCGCGGCGTCGTGTTATACGCCTCGAGCCGCTGTCGCGCGCGCGCGCGCGCCGCCTCCACACCCGCTAGCTAATGACATTTTCGTATTAGTTTTCTACTATTTTCCGTTCTTCGCTTTTATTTGCGCACAAAATCCGATACACGCGGCGGCAAAGTTTGCGGAACTGTTCGTCATCGATCATCGAACATACGTATGTACATAATAATCTACCATGCACGATTGTCTATTATTCCAGAGAACTGACACAGAAACATCGCGGCACGTTCTGTCACGCGACAACGTTGCGGCTATAAAATTTTCGAGATGTGTGCGCACCGCCATTTTCCGTTCGACTATCGCCGAAATAGCCGGTTAACGTTCGATTAAAGAGCCACTGTGTCGTCGTTTTAGCGGCAATACTTTTAAAAAAAGAGTTTCATTGAGAATATCTTTCACGCCGCTGTCGTAATGAATATTAGTCTAAACGACTGATGAAGCGCCTTTAATGGCGCTTCGTTAAGCAACGGAGCGCCATAAATTGCCAGCTTTAATGTCGTCATAATGTCCCGGGAATTTATAACAAAAATTTATTTCAACATTTTAACCCCGGCTAATTGTTAACTGATCTACGTGGAATAACGAGATAACTCGTACTCATTTAGTTCAAAAGAATGATTAAATGTATGTCTAAATGTCTATAAATAATGATAAAGTTTATTAATAAACTATCTCTCACTTCAACGCTTCGAGTTAAACCTTACTCGAACGATTCAACAAAGTAAATGATTCGGTGAAGTAAATGAATTGCACAGACACTTTTTATAGTTCATCCCTCGTACCTACTACCACCACTTGATACGAGGGTTGAGATGAGAGGAAGAAGAGCGAGGAAAATGTTCGACAAAAATGGTAAACGTACAGACAGATAGAGGCGAGATAAAGAGAAGTGCACAGAGCTTACGTGTAAAAATATAAATTGTATAGTACTGTGTATATACATTTTTATTTTGCAAAGTAATATATATTATATTTCGTAATTTTTTATTATACATTTTTTGGAATCAAATAAATGTGAACGTTTTGCGCATCGTAAACTCGAAGCTCGAATCGTAATTAAAGACGAGTTCTTACTGACGAATATGCGGCTTTCGGATTAAACGGAAAGCTGCTAAGAGCCATCGATATTTGTTAAATCCTCTTCTGAGGATACGTTCTATAAATTAAGCAGATTTGTGGCCGAATCTAGCCGAACGTAGTAACAGTGGCCACACGCTGAGATCAGACGCAAAGAGAAGTTCGAGAAAGCCGAATTTGGCAGACCGAGAGCTTTGCTTAAAACCGGACTCGCGCATCCTAGGTAAATTATCCCGAAATTAATGTCCGCTTCTGCAACAATAGCTGATCAAAAGCGACATCAATATTGCGTTTCTACTTTAAGTCGCGAGTTCTTCTTCAAACTGATGTTCGAACAACACTCGCAAATACGGTTTTTTTATTGCACATTTAATCGGCGAGCACGCAAACGTTGTTTCGCGTGAGACACGAAAGCACAAAACTTACCACAAGTCCACCACGTTGCTGGTCAAGGTTAATTAAACTTGAAACACGCGTTAAACGCTTGCACTTATTGCGGAAGTGCGTGTTGATAGGACTTGTGAATGGTACATGCGCAAGATTAAGTGAAAGTGTTTTGCAGGCGATGTTGAATAATTTATATAGCGAATACACGATCTTTTTCGTGTCCTGGAGATTCATTACTTTTTAACATGTCTTGAACAATGCAAAATGCAATTGTATAAATTTTTCTCAATCAAAAAATAAAAAATGTGCGTGTATGCGTGCAAAATAATCAAAAAATAAAACAAACTTTTACTTCAAAACTTTGTCCAAAATTGTTACTTGGATCAATTTTATATATTATCACGATGCGTAAAATTGACGGTGAAAGCTATTATCGGCGCACTTCATAACCATCATTTATTCATCTGCCTATCTTCTTTGATAAACGTTGCAAGTGGAAAACTAAACGAAAAAACGGTCTTTTCATTCCGTCACGGTGCGGTTGGCTACGAAGTGCGTTTTTCGAGCATATAGCGGGAAGACCGATAATGATAGTTGAATGGACTCGATAGCCTCTTCTTCCTGTTCGTTGAATCCGCAAAAAACGTGGGAGTAAGATGAGATACACCGGACGGCGACGATTTCCGAGTGACCGAAAACGACGACGATTTACTGGAGGATGAATTTTTTGTTTTCAATTTTTTCCGTTCCCGCGCCGAGAGAGCGCGCGCGAATGAGAGGAAACCGCGAATCGACGGACCAAGGATAACCCGCATGCGGCGCGTCGTGTCTCCGCGTATTTTCAAGCATTGTCGGCAAACAATGAAACGGTTACGGGACGCGTTAACGGCGGCCATTGTCTCGCAGCCGTGACAGGGGCAAAATGTTCGCGCACAATGGCTTCCTCATACGTCTGACTACGCGCATCCCGCTGTTCCTGCTAACCGCGGGGACAGCATTCTGTATCTCGCTCTCTTTCGCGTGCCGGTCTTTCTCAATTCTCCTTTTCTCTCGCCCTCATCGGACCTTTTCCCCGGTTTTGCCCGCGCATCCTCGTTTCTGTCGAACAAACTACCACCGGCGCATACGAGTTTGAGATAACGATGATTATCTCGAATCTCGCGATTCTGCATTCGGCATTTTTTTTCTGACGTACGCGCTATTGTCGGAATATTCGGTTTCAGAGTTTAAGTAAATAATCTTATGTATATACTAAAAATTCCCACAACAAACAATGTTAACAAATCAAAACTACACAGAAAAAAAATGGAGTTGCTTCAACTAAAGTTGACGTCACGGGCTGCCACAAAAATAAATAGTTGATTCAATTGCATATGCGAAAATATTGATGTTCTGTTGCATCAACAGAATATATTTCAATTAAACTGATGCTGTTGATTCAACATCATTTTTTTTCCGTGTAATATACAATTTTTTTTATAGATTAGTAGGTATCTCTCGCTTTTGTTAACTTAAACCTAAACTCGAGTTTTATTTTTTAGATGTTCTCTATCGTGTTGCGGAATATAATTCTCGAGGAGTGTTATATTCGCGTTCGCTCAATATGTGGAAAAACTACTTTGATTTAGCAGGAAGGCGAGTCACGCGAGCGAAAAACCCGCGTCGCGCCGAAAACGTATAAGCATTCGGAATCCCGCTCTCGCGTGTGCTAATGCGAATTTCTGGCATTACAGGCATGAAACATGGCTGCGCCACGCCTGATTCGGGCAGGTTCGCATGCACAACTCGCTGGCAGGGACATGCGGATTTAACGAGGACCGTATCGGGTGCATCAGACGCAGCCGGACGGCATAAACACATCGAGCCTATCGATCGAATTCCCGGCCGCGAGAGCAAAGAGCAATGTGAGAAATTACAGGTGGCTCTCCTAGTATTAATAATGTATTTCGAAATTTCGGTGAAAAACGTGACAAGCCGAATGCATAGCACTTTCTCTCTCTCTCTCTCTCTCCTTCTCTTTCCCTCTCTTCACGCCGATATTTCGGGACAATTCGCAGGCGATAATAAAACGCACAATGCAAAAATCACGATATCCCGCGAGATGCGCGCGAAAGCCCGAGAATTTCAATAACATTTTGGAAATGAGATTCGCGTTGAACACGTTTATTTGATTCTCTTATTAGTATCGTTTAGGAAGCGACGTGGAAGTCATTGAAATCTCATAACGAGATGAATATTTTACGAACGATTTTCAACAATTATACGCTCAATGAAATGTTATCGATTTCTCGATTAAAGTCAGCTGTTTTGTATGAATAAAACGTGCGCTCAAATTTGATAGAATTGTAAAATGTAGAATTGTAAATTGTAAACGTATTGCTTTATAAGTTAATTAGTATTATGTATGTATCTTTTTTGCGAATGTTATCATAATATTGCCACGCGCGCGATAATGTAACAAAAACTAGATCGGCACAATACTTTATACGTCTTTAAATAAGAGCTATGCGCAAGTGTACAAATATTAGAAAAGTGTAAATGTAACATTTTTTTAATTTAAAGAAACTATCATCAATATTACTCTAATTAGGAATTAAACTTTCCGTTTTCAAATATATATGTATATTCCAGAAAAAATTTTCCATAATTTTTCATTGAGCTAGAAAAAGTACTGCAAAATGAAATAAGATAATTACGCAGATCCAAAGTTATTCTGGAGATGAAATTTTTAGTTTTCTAGAATTATAAACGTACTCTTGTCCGTGAAAATTAAAGTAAATTTTCTTCAATGCTTTTTTTTATCCGCATATAATGTAGTGCGAAGGACTTCGTTAAAGGCGACATCGTGTAAAACTTAGGAAAGCGTTCTCGAGAAGTCGAGAATGCGAAAGCGTGACAAGCACCGGCAGGTAAATAATACCGCCTCGGCAGGAGTCACGTAATTGCTTATTGTCGCCAAGTCGAGTGGTACAAGCGTTTCTCTCAGAGGTCATAAGATTTCCCGGAAAATACGGAAATGAAGTCGCTTAGACGCAACTCCGCCGCTGCTCCCGCAGCTATCGTCGTCACGAAGATCACCGACTCCCGTTCCCTTGATTTCCCTTTTCGCTCTGCAACCGATCGCGCTTCTACGCTTTGCAAATTGCTTCGTTACTCACGAACAAATCCCACGTTAATTGATACTGACTGTCTTTCAGAGTATTTATGTTCCATTCCGGAACGGACGAAGTTGCCGCTGATTCGACAGGAATTTAGAAAGCCGCTGAGGTGCAAAAACACTGTCACCGAAAATTATCAGATTTTTTAGATTTTTTATTTAAAAAAAATACATAAAAACTCTCTCTTCAATGTTCAATAACAATAACAATAAATAAAACTTTTATAATATAGTTAACAATTTTAATTTATTGCGAATATCGGACTCCGCAATCAAAAAAATTTATCGATTTCTATTTCACTATCATGAATGACATGGTTAAACTATATTGTGCGAGTTATCAGTACGTTACGATCAAAACTGCATTTATTTACGCATGTGCTTGTCCGCTGACACACGCACCTGATATACATATCACACGTACATACTTATACTGCAACCGAACGCGTACATCCACACGGTGTAGACGTATATGCGCCTGCATGCGACGCAACAGTGTAAAGTAAGTATATGTATATATATATATATATATGTAAATATATATATGTATATGTGTGTAGATGCGCGGATATAGATAGCCAAGTGTTATTGGGGAGCAGTTGGTATAGAATCGCTGGGATAGGAAACGAAATATATTGACGCCGCGGAGGGGTATAGGCATGGCTGGCCTCGATCTGTCACACAAATCATCCGCTTCGGGTCGCAGCCATGACGTACGCCTCCACCAGTCGCACCGTGGTACCCCCTCGTCGCTACTTTTGCCAGCTATACGCGCGTAAATATACCAGTTCCGAATATCATATACTACGCGCGGTTGTATATCAAAAATGAGCGGTGACGCGTCTTATCATGGTTATACCGCGCTGTTCGCACAGTTAGCTTGCACGTGGAAGAGAATATTTACAATATTGCTGGAACTCTATAGTATTTGTAATAAAATCGGACGTTGTATTATTTTTTCATTGAAAAGTTGATACTACAAAAGGTTTTTAAACTTCCTTTTGATCCCGGGGTTACAAGTTCTTATAACGACTTCTTTATTTGACAAAATAATGGTCATTACCATTATTTTGTCTCGAAAGTATCATAAACGCGTTTATGTTGGATATTGTCGTAACATTCTAAGGATTGCGGAGAAAGAAAACATCGAGCTACGTTGTGAATGGTGGAGCACCGTCGCGTCCTTATTTCCCATCGTTATATTCCGGCAACCCTCGCCGCAGAACTGTAATCAGCGTCTCAATGGCAATGCGGAATGATATCAAGCCAACGACAATTATTTTTCCTGGCCGTTATAGCGCGCCCTGATAAATAGTTGGTCGTTTCCGTGGTATTTTACGTTTCCAGCCAGTAAGGTGCGATGTTCTCTCAGATCCATTGCGCGACTTTTATCGCCGACGAATATTAGAGCCTATTCCGTTCTCTCCACATACACACTCTTCTTGCCTTTATAAAGGCAATAACACAATTCACAAGGTTAACAGTTTGGCTCTGCAGAAGATGAGCGAGTGCCAAACTGGCACGGCGTGTGCTTTTTTTAAATCTTTTCTTTTTACTTAACATCATTAATTATTTTCTCTCATCTAAATTTTTTCATATAAATTTTTTAGTAAAAACTAGGCCTTCTATAATTCTTTTGTTACAGATAAAAGTTCATTTGCATTATATACATAGAGCTAGCAGAAATGCTAGCGCAGAATCATATTGTCGAGTTGAGAGAAGAAACTCAAAAATTATATCGCAGAACGATTCTAAGAATGAAGAATGTCCGTTTGTGCAAAATGACTCGTAAAAGAAATAAAATTCATCGTGACAAACGCATAACACGTCAAAGAAAGAAACGTTCCGACTGAATTGTCAAATTTGACGTGTCAAAAAAGACGGAAGGAATTGAAGAATATCAGGCGCAAAAGGAAAAGAAACGCACGAAGAACGGAAGAGCGGCGACGAGGTCACACGACACAAAGAACGATGATGAATCGCGGTCTGATGATCGTAAGAAACTACGACATATACACACGAGTCTGGAGGTCTCTGAAGCTGCGAATGCATCACATCTATCGGTCTCTAAAATGTATCGGCGCAAAACTTTCTAAAAATAACTTCACAAACGTAATAAAAGCACGACGTATCTAGAATAGCGTAACTTTTTCATATACAATATCTCTGTCATTATATAACACTGAAAACCTGTATTGTAAAACTTTTGCAAATAAATATACAATATTACGCGCGAGCAAAATATTAAACTAAATGAATGTTCAGCGGTATCATGATACATGTTATTATTCACGTCAACGTAAAAATATAAAACTTTATGGGGATTTCGTATTTTCGTGCTATTTATATGTATAAATGACATCATATATATTTTACTTAATTATTGAAAGAATTTGTGTTTTGTTTCTCATGTAACAAAGTAATAATAGTGGTACAATATCATTCTTCAGTCATTTTATTGTATTAAATATATTTTGTTCTCTAAATAAATAAATTTTCTTTAAAATTGACAATTTAAAGTCTCTTTTTGATCCTGACGATTTGTACAAATCTACTTTATATTTTTTCATCGGCGATCTCTGATGTCCGATATTGTCGAGCATCTCGACTAGAAATGATATCATTCGCGAGCCCGCGTGAAATTCCACTTGAACTCGCGTCGACATTCCCGATAACGAAGGAGACATCTTTCGTGATAGAGACACTGAGGGATAGAGAAGATGCGTGTAGAGGTTACAGGGAGAAGGTAACGGGAAGGAAGAAACGATGCGAGAGGAAAGACATCGAGAGATCGATCGAAGAAAATGAGAGAAAATGAAAGAGAAGAGAATAAAATGAGGTGGAAAAAAGAAAAAGGCGCGAGATCGTTTCTGGTCGATTTTTCAAGGCGAAGCAGAGGCGTCAACTTTCTTTTGAGAACGTCATGTAACCGGAAGTGAGAACGCTGCGGCGGCTCTGGCGAGCCGCGGTATGCTGGTCTCGGTGTGGAAGAGAAGGACCGAGGAAAAGAGGACGAAAAGAGGAATGAGCGACAGCGCAAGAAGGGTGGAAGAGAAAGAGAAAGCCGAGGTCGCTGAAGGTGCTGGCAAACGAAGGAGACGGGGGAATTGAAGCGTGGCTGTGGAGGCCTGTTCTCGTGGAAATACTTTATAATTGAAAAGCTTCGCTTAAATGGGAACGTTTCTCTCTTTACGCCCTGCCGTCATATAAAAGTGAGAGCCCGCCGCCGGCCGGATAGAGAGGGATAAACGAATTTATTACAGACAGGTCCCTCTGTTTGGACGCGTATGTGCGCGTTTAACTTCTCACGAGTGCGGAAACGATTATTCCGGCGGAACGGTTTCCAGTGTAATTAAAATTTCCGTGTTTAATCTCCGTTATTGAACAAACGGCCGCGGAGTCGGTAACGATTATCATTTATACTCGCGTAATAGTAACAATCACGAAACACGAAATGAATTATAAATTTATAAAAGGTATGTCGCGCAAATAAATCGGTCCGCTTTTCTCGGAATTTGTCGTGGTGCAAATATTTGTTGCACGAACGACTGAAAAAAGCGCGAGTTTTCATTTTTATGTACTCCTGATATCTCTTCGTCTTCTATGAATTCCTTCAAGTGATACGTACGAGTTTGAAGAGCCGCGTATTAGTACTGCAAAACTTTTTTCTTCAACCAATTTACATTCGCCGCTTTTCCGGCGAAAATTCAAGCTAAAGCTTAATTATCCAGTTATCCGACATCGAAAACTTAAGACTTTAAATTAAGTTTCTAAAGAATAAAAGGATAAACCTCATTTTTCCGTTCATTGGGAGCGGATATTTTCTTACAGAGATTTAATTTAGACCGTAATTACCAAGTTATTTCAAGTATAAAGCGAGCCATGAAATTCCCGGATTTAAATTCGTACTAACGACAAGTACACGCTATACATTTTGTTTTTAAGAAAACATCTTGTGGAAACAGTATTTTCTTTTTCTTTTTAATCAAATATATAAAAACATAATATTAAAGTTTTATATAGTTATTTATATATTATAATAAAAAATGTTTTACATTTTTTAGAAGCATGCCGCGCTCGCACAAATTATACTTAACTTATAGAGAATATGTATTTTATTTACAGTATAAAATTAAAAGATTTTCATCAGGAGCGCACCACGTGGCGTCGCAATTATTCCCCCGCAGAATCCAAATTAGCTTCCTGTAATTTGTATTCGTAAAAACCGCTAACGATCGCTTTCAGCCGGAATGAAATTACCCTAATCAAGTTCGGAGAGAGCAATTCAAGCCGTTACTATCGGCCACGTGTCCGCCGACAAATTCAACTTTTTTTACGTCCTCCCGACGAATATCTTTGAGAAGCTCTTCATCGTAAGAATTTTTCCACGAATCTAGTACTGCCAGAAACATACTATCGTCATCATCGATGTAGTCGTCGTCGTCGTCGTCCTTCTTGTGAAAGAAAACGATGAAGTGAAATTGATTGAACTTCGGAAGTGACCTCCGAAGCTTACAGCATTATCTTTGACCGGAATAAAGTGTAATAGCAGACATGAAAGTGGAAGTATTATATAGGATAAAATATAAAATCGTTTTTTGTTTTTATAACATATATAGTATTTTTGTGATAATTTTTAAAATAAGCTAAACATTCATGAATAATCGACTTAGTAGCATTTCTTTGGTTCTCTTCTATATGTTGTTTTATTTAAAGAAACTAAATGTATTAAATGTATTAAAATTATCACAAGGTTATCTTTTTTTTTTATCTTGAGTAGAACCGAAAGAGAGGTGATGGCAGATATAAAGGGATGAGTAAAGGGTGGTTGGGTTTTGTCTGTTCATTTGGCGAGTAACGAAGTTAGAGCCGAAGCGGCTAACCCAATCATTCGACCACCACTCTCCGTCCTTCTCTCACTTCTTTAACATCTCATCCTTCTCTTGCCGCCATCCTATCTATCTATTCATCAATCTATCTGTCTCGATCTCGTTACACAAATGTCCCATTTTTACATCTTTCTTATTTCAATTTCTTACAATCTATTTGAAGCTATCCTTGAATTTGCAATTTTTAGTTTGCTTACATGCAGAAATAAAGAAACAAAGATAAATTAAGTATATTATGTGATTATATACTATTGTATTCTCAAGTTTTAACGTAATAAATGATAAAATATCATCGAAAAATATCAGTAAGTAAAAATACAAATATTCAAAATATTTGTAACATTGATTATAAATTGCGTAATAAATATTAAACTCACATATCATTTCTCACCGAGATTTGTGCGTTAAATTTTTTTTTTAATATATGAGATTTTTTTCAGGATTCACACTTAGCTGATGATGGCAACAACGACTTCTCTATTCGACGACGAAACCGGAAAACAATCGAATGTCTCAGGCTATGATTGTCCAAACGCAATTCTTGTCTGTACGATAAGATATCAAGAATTGTGTGGGGACATCAGCGCTCGGGGCGCGAATCAACTAGAGACGATAATAACTGCATCATTAGATAACAAAAAAATTATATGTGTGTTATATAAATAGCTTTTTAACCAAATGTCGTCTATTTTTTTATTTAGAAAGATTCATGATATTTTATATGTAAAGTACAATGAGTTACACAGAGAATAATAATATGTAAAATGAAAAAACTCAAATGTTTTGTAGAATAAAAATAATAATTTTTTACATTTTTACTGTGGCAGTTTTATTATCAGTGATCCTCTTCTTGTCAAATCTTTCTTTGACAATTTTGTCGAGAGTACGAACCTACAGGAGCGTCAAAAATTCTTTAAGTTCAAGATCAAAAAGATCAAAAATTAGTTAAGTTCAATTTTTTTCTTTTTGTCACATCTCAAACGCTAAGATTATAATACACTCTGTCAGAGAGAACCAACAACACCGCGAAGAACAAGACGTCAGATCAAGAAAAAGTAGTAGAATTAAAAGAATGACGATTCTCGTGTCGATTTTGTGAGGAGCTCTGCCTCGATGTTTGCGTCACCTCTCTTCCCAATGAGATGTAATTCGCGAAAATCAATAATCAATTGATATTACTAAGAAAACTTTTATCGCATTACATTTTGCGTGTTAAATTTATTAACTCTTTCTTAAACGTGTGACATATTTGTTGCAATTGAAAGAAAAACTGAGAAATAAATGATCTCACCACGAGAGTTTCGGGGACGTCAACTACAAGCGTGTGGCTTTGTATCTACGAGCTCACTTACACACAGCGGTTACGAGGGATGGACAAATGGCGTCGTCAGCACCTCCGTTTTCAGCAGGAACAGAATCAGAACCCATTCTTCGGTCGGGAGCCATTCTCTTTCCCTTTCATACGCAGGGAGTATAATGTCCCGACGAAAACAAATGGACGAAAAAATCTACCACAGACAATATCGATTTTTGGTTATGACAATAGAAAGAGCACGCCAACAATACAACTGTGATCTCGATAAGAGCAAAAGAGAAGAGAAAATATAGGCTCGTTACATATCCGCAAGTACATTCGCTGACTCTATCGAGAAAGTCCTATCACTACATCTATTGTAATTGTAGAAAACAAAAGTAAGACATTTGAAATAATATCATTCACGTGCACTTTATGTTGTTTTCGAAGTGCAAAACGCAATTTTCGCGCGTAAATAAATTCGTCCATTTATGTACGTTCACTCGCGTATATTCTGGAAATTCATACGTTTCCTACGTGATAACCGGCAAGCGCGTGTTTGAATGTACTGAATGATTTGTAGGCACTAAGGGGAAATAAAAGAAGATAAAGTGAGCGACGTGAATCGTGTCTTCGTGAAAGTAAGAAGACGTAAGGGGTAAAGTGCGTCTGTGCATTAACTGAGTAGTATAGCAGACATACGTACAAAGTAAACGCATTTCCATTGTAAGAATGTGCGTGCGCGGTATCGCGCGTATCGTACGCGAACGCACGGAACTGTGCACGACACGTGTACGAATGTACGCGTACGTGACGGCGGTTGGCACAGATACATCCCCGGATACATTATGCATCGCGGATTTTATCCCGTATAATGCACTTGTTATCTATGCATGTAACAATCGCGAGAGGCAGGATGAAGTGTCGAGGGTTGGAAAAAGAATGGCGGAATGCTATAACGGACAGATTACTTTTTCGAGAAAAATAACACACCTTGCGTGCTGTCTTTCTCTCTCTCTCTCTCTCTCTCTCTCTTTCTTCTGTCATATGTTTGTTCACGCCTAAGTAAAAGCAGAATTCATCTCGTCTGCAACTAAATTACGTTGCAAATAGAGCTTCAAGTTGTTAAGCATTTCGATAAAACAGAAATACTCTTTCTCCGCTGTTAAGAACCGGATTGCGCGCAAGAACACTCGGAATAAGAGTGTTCTTGTGCGCAATCCGGTTCTTGCTGGTAATCTGGTCTAATCTCGTAAAGAAAGAAACGGATACGCCTCGCGAATGTTGGCGCGACCCAAGTTTTCAATATCGACGCGATATTTGTTGCCCGAGATAAATCAATTTACAGTTTAATTTTTCTCTCAATACACAGAGATACCACTTTCGCTATTTCAATAATCCCGAACCAAGCTAATTACAGTGATGGAAAGCGTTTGCGTTATGCATGAATCTAGTAATCTATTAGGCGGTCCAATCATCATTTATTGATACATACATGGCATGGAATAGTCCAAGATAAACGGCATCGGACATACCTAACAAAACGCTATAATTGGAGAATACGTGGTCTGACGATTATGTAATGTCACGTGTGTTCTGGACGACGCCAGATGAACAGGTTTAATAACGATGGCGGATCAATAAAGCTAAACAAGTCTA
>QVOB01021548.1:0-13156 GCA_014839585.1 Pseudomyrmex concolor
AGCGCGTAATTCTAACAGAAGTTGATCAACTACAAAATTGTAAAAAACATTAACGGCAACTTGTCAATCGTAATTATATAGTGCGACATATAGTTTGAGTAGAAAAAACCATGATTCAATAAATAAGACATCATATAGAGTTCGTGTAGAAAAGACAATGATTCAATAAATAAGAGTGCAACAAGAAAGATTACAAGACGATAAAAACCGTGATGACGATGTTTCTCGTCAGGCAAAAATTACGTAATTTCGTAGAATAAATAACTATGTTCAAAAAAAAGATCGTAGAGACAGATTAGGTACACAATATTCGATTCTTTATATATATATATATACCCTTTTCCCCTATATGCCACACAGTTCACAGCTTTCTACGCACTGTGGAAGAAGTCAAGAGATATATATATTATTTACACGCACAAAATACTCGAATCGAGACGTAACAGGAGCACGAGATTTCTATTTATTAACTTAAAAGAGAGGAAAACTCTTTTGTACTTTTCTACCAAAATTTTTTTATCTCCACATCTACTTTTATATTCTATATATGTATTATATTATATCTCTAACGGCAATATATCCCCGACGGTAACGTAAAACGTTTGTATCTCGCAAGGACTCGCGGCGATGTCTTTGCGAAACGAGAGAGGAGCACCGTGGAGGGCTTAAATTCAAATCAAGAACGGCACGAAAACTCTTATCACGACACTTTTGGGGAGTCAAAATTTTGGAGGAGTCCAAAGGGCATATCCGCGTCCCGGATACACCAGCGGGGAAACACTAAGAGTGAGGAGAGGTCGGTAAATCTTTTTTTAATGACTGCTTTCACGCGAATCATATACTCGCGCCGGGTAATCGACCGGTCGTATCGCATCCGCATCGGGCTTGCCAAGCGAACAGTTTTAATACCGCGAAGTTGTGTGTGGCACTTTCAATACTTCACTATACCGAAACGTCGGTCGAAAATCTTATATTATTCCCGGCGTGTTCTCTTGGGACGTTGATTGGGACTAACTCCCACATCGTCGCCGCCGCGTGGCCTCTTTCCGATCTGTACCTGGCTTTGCGCAGTGAGCTGCAGCGAGATCGCTTGAGTGTTGAGCTTCTCCGCCAGCAGCAGATCCTTGAGGCCCTTCATTTTCTGACTGTACAAAGTTATCCTCGACCTCTCGTTCTTGGTGTCGGGCACGATCTCGGGCTCGACGGTCTCCTGGGAAGTGGAAGGTGCCGGAGGTAGAGTATCGTCGGATGGCGCGACGAACGGTTCACCGCCGCCTTGCAGCAAGTAATTCCGATTAAGTATCTTCTCGCTGCAAGCCGCTGTCAGGGCCTGAATGCTCGGATGCGTGGACGCCGAGTTGGCGGGCACCTTGGACTCCAGGCTCTTGATCAAATCTCGCGCCGCGTTGCCCTTCTCTTTAGTCTTGCAGTAATTGTTATTATTGTTGTTCAGCGTTTCCTCGGGGCTTGTTTCTCGCTTCATCTCGGTCTCTTCTTTCTGCTTGATTTCAGTCTCGTAACATTCTATAACAACTTGCGCGCGTATACTGGCATCGAATTTCGAGATCGTATTGACCAAGGGCTGAGCCCAGCCTATGTGCAGTACGGGAGTGTTCGCGCCTTCCTCCCACTGACAGATACCGTCGTAGAATCTCAACAGGTACGCGAAGCTTTGTGGTTGCCGCAACAGGCGCTCGTCGACGCGCACAGAGTGCGGTATCAACTCGTTGGCAATTTCTTGTAGCTCCTTGTATATCTCACCATCATCTCGTGAGTAATCATATCTATACATCACAAACCGATTTACATTATTCATCGTTACCAAAACGAATATCAATGAAGCTTCTTAACATATTTACAGTCACTGATTTGTTTCGCAATCACATTTCAAGTTGGAAAGAGCAAATGTAAAAAAAAAAAATAAACTAGAAACAAAATTATGAGTCACATACTTACTTTCGCAAAACATCGGCGGCATCGGCCCACGAGGCAAACGCGTCAACATGCAATCCGTGCCGATACAAATATCCTCCCAAATAAGTATAAGGATAGACATGCGCGTTACCGTAATACCTCCTCGCTGACCTTATGGCTTCCTACACACATATATATATATATATATATTATATTTAAAGATGATTTCAGAATAAATAAGAACGCCACAAAATATATCGCTTATATTTCAAAAAAACAAACCCGAAAGATATCTATAGGCGGCGGTCTTCCAGGTGTAGGTGCAGCCTCTTCTAACTCAGCCAGGTTACCCAGCGCCATGGGATACCTAGCGAGATGGCCCAAGTCATACAGCAGCCACAGTAATTCCTGCTGAAGCATTGCTACTTCAGCGGCGTCGGTGTTCTGGTTTAGACTAGGATTTATGGCAGACACTATGGTAGCCACTTCCAAAGCACGAGTGCATACCATTGCTTGACCATTCAGATACAACCAAGATCGAGATGCAATACCGGATTCAACCGATTGTCCTCGCTTGTCGCCATTTCCCTTACCTGAAGAAATTGCGTGAAAAAATTACAGTTGTGTAATTTTCGTTTAACATCAAAAAGAGACCGAGATCTCTAATAAAGAAGTATACAATATTCTGCAGAATACATACCGTGCCATGTAACTTCAGCTGTCTCCGTGCCGTCCTCACCATACACGACCCACGCGTGATCCTCCGACATGACAAGATGCACATCCTTGAATCCCAACACTTGACATCCAGCTACCACGGCAAAAGCAACTCCGTAGCAATCCAGCTTGTTCGCTGTCAGGTAACTGTAGAGGGTCTGCAGATGCGCGCGATCCTTGTAGTAGCTGCTGGTGAGCGAGTTCCATATCACGTCCGACACCTTCTTCACCAGGTCTCGAGTGGCGTACTTGGTATCGTAGACGGTGAGATCGACGGCGCCTTTGATGACCGCGTGGAATTTGGTGTAAAGCGCCTCCGCGATATGGTACTCGACTGCCGGTAGCTTCGGCTCGTCGTAAACGGCGTTCTCCGGCGGAGTGAAGCCGTGATTACACGTGAGCGAGTTCTCGACAGCACCGGCGAGAATTGAGAGCAGCGCGAGGTCCGGTTCCGCGTTGTTCTCCAGTTGGTTCTTGAAAATCTGCACGATCGCGGATATACTTTGAACAGGGAATAGGGCCCTGTCCCTGTCACGAAAGCCCGCCATGTCGTGATAAAAGAAGCCCGCCGAACCTGGAAAAAGGTTGGACAAGCACCACCGTGCGCCACCGTACGCACACGACAACGGCGACGAGTGCAGCTGCCGCCGCGATTTATGACGCCCGAACTAAGTCTGCCATACTTACCGCCGTGCGGTTTCGGCGAACGACTCTTGACAGAAACCGAGCGCGAATACGCAACGGACGGCCACGTCGGGCAACACGCGCGCGCGCTATTCCGTTCCGTGGTTTAGCGAACGCCGTTCCGGGGCCACTCACATCTCCGCACGACAAAAGCCGCGGCACGACGACCGCTTCTCCCTGCTGCTAGCTTTCTTGCTGCGTTTCGCGCCACGCCACGGTCAGGGATAGAAACGCAGGTGATGTGTTCCAATGTGTGCGATTTTTTTCTTTTCGACGCAATAAGACGCAACGGAAGGGCGCAGGGCGCATGAAGCCCGATCACATAATCCTGTGTCCTCTCTCTCTCTCTCTCTCTCTTTCTTTCTTCTCTTTTTCCTTCTCTTTTTTTCGGAAATAATGGATACGTAACGGGAGATTGATTTACTGCGTCGCACACGCGTTCTGCTTTCGAGATGCGTCAATTATTTTCACTGCAACGTAGAAAAAACAAATTCCGATTTGAAATGTTTGAAATAGAAAAAAAACCGAGACAACTGCGTTCTTAATTTTTTAGGTAAGTCCAACAAAAGGTATTCTAGTTCCGTATTGCGCGCGTATAATACGTTCTCATTCAACGTTTTTGTCTCATTTGCTTTCGCAAAGTTTTTACGTCTTTTATATTTGCTTGGGCTTAGGGCTTGGGTTCAAGTTCTGTAAAACCTACTGGTAATTAGCTTACTTGCACAGAAAAATTATATATAGCATTTATAAGAAAAATTTACCATTGGCAATAGCGCGTGTGTACGAGAAACGATAGTTCGACATTAAAATCGGGACTTTATCGGGAAAAAATGTCTCGAATAAACTTATCACACGTAACATACACATGTTTCGAAATGTCAAGATGGCGCAGATCTCTGTTAGTTATTTCGTGCTCTTCTGTCGGCACCGCCAGGGACATGCTCGTGTCGTCTTCGACAAGAACGTATCGTCTCAATGAGCTATTTTCTCTACTGTTTCGCGTTTATTAACAAAAACAGCAAGAAGGAGAGAAGTCAGAGCAATCATCGCGATCCCTCGCATCGTCACGTCTGCGTATCCTCAAAGCAACATCGTTCTTCGATCGCAGGATGAAAGTAACAATTAAAAGTAAGTAGTTCGAGAGATTTTTTTATTGTTACGCTACTGTTTACTTACTTCATTCGCAATCATGCAATGTGTCGAATATTTGTAATGTCATATAAATATGGGTTATGTTGCGGCTATAGTGCGTGTATTCGCGTTGTCGTCGACCATGAAATGTTTCGTCGTGTGGCTGACGTCGCGTGTTTCTTCTTTTCCTCAGGTTGGACAGGAGTCGCCACCTGGCGGTGGATAGCCAATGATGATAATTGCGGCATATGCAGAATGCCGTTCGACGCTAGCTGTCCGGATTGCAAAGTTCCCGGGGACGACTGTCCGCTAGGTACAAGTGTTTTTATTTATTTATTGTCATTAAACACGCAAGGGATCGCCCGCCGCTATAAAATCAAATCAATCGAACGCGCAAGGGCAAGTGTTGTATATTGTTTATACTCTGCTATATATTTTTTCTAACATTTTACATCTTGAAGCTGTTTCGTCAAAGAAATGTATTTGTGAAACAAATTAATTTTTGTAGTCTTGCAAGACTTGATGTTGTACGAAGGCTCGAGTATATCGCGCAAATATGAGAAAAAAATCCACGGATGAGAGAAGAACGGAGAATCCCTCGCAAGAATTGTAAAATGCCGCCACGGCGGTGACGCGCGTCGCGACGGCGCGCGATATCGATCGACGTGTGCCGGCTGCCGGCAGATAAACGTGGTTGGCAGGCGCTCCGTGACCGCCTACCTCACCCTTGTTCTGCGTGCGTCCCCTTTGTATCGATGTGCGTACCCCTGCGGCAAACGCACGTTCATACATCCGTCCGTCTGTCCATCCATCGCTATCCTCCGCCAGGTGCGCGTCCCCATGCGTTCTCATCCGCTGGTTTTTTTCCCCAACGCCAACGCCAACGAAATTAATTTAACGTGCCGACCGATGTCGTTTTTCAGTGTGGGGGCAGTGCTCACACTGTTTTCACATCCACTGTATTATGAAGTGGCTGCACTCACAGCAAACGAGTCACATCTGCCCGATGTGTCGCCAAGAGTGGAAATTCAAGGAATAACCGTCGACGCTTTCCGCACGGGCCCGCAGGTGTCAGCACGCAGCGAGTGATCAGGTAATAATATTATAATGCACCTATGTCTCTCCCCGTTCTTCGGATTAGCTTGCTTCAAAAAAAGACCTTCAATTGCACCGTTTATTTTAGGGATAAAAAACGTCACTCTGAATCTGTGTAAAAAAAGAGAACAAATTGCGCACAGTGCTATGCGAAACATGCGATTCACACGTTGTAAATCCGGCTCCTCGATGCTACCGATTCTAAATCTGCTAATGAAAAGCCGCTAAGACGATTAAGCAACCGCAAATCACAACGTGCTTCACAAGCGTTATCGCGTACTCGCGACGTGTGTTTTTTAAATCAACTTGACACATTTGTCGTTCGACGTGTTACATTTTTTTACCGTGCGATGTTGTGCGATACAATTATAATACTTACAACTCTCATGCGACACAATGATTTACGTATTATCTATCTAAGGGAAGAAACCGTAATTCTAAATTTAGAACGTTATCCGGAATATAGAGTGTTCATCCGTTGATTACTTCTGCCTGACACATCGCAACCCGATGTGCAGTCTCGCTTACTTCGGCGCCAGCTTCTTCATGAGTTATTTTTGTTTTTGCTTTACTTTTTACTCATGTTAAATTCATTTTTATAACATTTGTAACGTATGCAAGATGTATTTATGCTGAATGTACGAGATGTATGTATCTCAAAACCTTTCACACGTGATGTAATTGTAAAACAATATTTTATTTTTAAATGAATTATAGTTAGTAAGTGTAATTTCAACATTTCGTTTTCTTCCGTGTGTGTGTATGTACCTCGAATATTCTCGACAATAGTAAAATACTCGCGCTTATCCGCGTGCTCCGATCGGTTTTCTCTCTCTCTTTCTCTCATTTGCGCTCTAGGTGACGCATTGGCTCGCTGAATTATTAATAAGACGTTGTATTCAACGATACGCGCTGTCAGCGTCTCGCGTGTACGTTTCGCGTGTTCAAGAATGTAACGTAATAGTCGCGCACAGCATAATCATTCCTCCGACAGCGGAGTCAACGGGTCCCACCGTCGTCGTCGTTCGGAGAGCGAACCTTTGTTTTTTTTTTTTTCGCTTTAATTGCGGGAAACGCAGCATAATCGTGCGAGGAAACGCCGGCGTGTTTCAGTGAAATGCGCAAAAACACAGAATTGTTACGAGGAAGAGCAAAGAAGATCAGACAAACGTGTTGCGCGAGCACTCCATTTTTAACGTGCCGATTTAATTTTCGCATCGATTTTGCGAGTCAATTTAACGTGTTTACGCTGCCAGCGCGGAATCTGAATTATTCATTATTGCGAGAAGAATTACTTAGGCATATCGGGCTGTATGTATGTATGTATACTCCGTTCGATACGATTGGATGAGAAAACGAATGGTCAGAGTGCGAAGTACGGAAACAGCCATGTTCGCAAAACGAGATGCATTTGTTTTGCATCTGGATATTGCGAGAGCGCGATAAAAAATTGTAACAAAATACTACAAACGCTATAAAAGAACAAATAAGTATAATAAAAGTCTGTTTTTGAACAAAAATGAATACGTAAATATATTTTTGCTCGAAATTGATCTTTATTTAAAAAATTGTAAATTTTATAAGGGAGTAAAATGGATAGACTTATATTTGAGATGCAAATTAAAAGCATCTCGGATGAGTTTTCGAATAGAAATCAATTCGAATTCCTATGTGTATTAATTTACACGCTTTAAAATTATATCTTGCACGTCCAGCATATTGATTCATATTGATCGTAAACTATCTGCTGTAAAAAATTTGTTATTTGCTACCTCGGCATCTGTCTTGAAGTAACATATGCCACTTTACGTGTTTAAAATTCATAAAGATAACTTTGATTGCGCATTAATTGCCTGCGACACTACGACGTACGTGCAAAACTAGTTTTTCTCTTGACATTGACATTCAGGATTTACGATCGCGCATTTTTTTCAATAATAATCCAGTAATCGAATTTGTTCTTGTTTTTCGTGTATGTGGTAGCGTTTCACAGAAACGTCGGCCGAGCGAGAAAACGTATTCGCGATATAATTTTGACCGGTCTAGGGCCGGACCGTCGCCGCCAAGCGAGGCGCTGATTTGCATTTTATCGGCGGGAGATCGGCCACAAAAGTGGAACGAGTCGTTTTTGCCCGACACGAAGAGCCAGGGCGAAACAGAGTGTGAATAAATTCCAGGCCCGCGTTTTACCGGGTAACTTGGCCGGCGTGCCACTTCGTGCGGCTTAATTGCGCGCCGTGAATGAGCGGGCGATTGCGCGCCGATAACGCGTATCATTGCGACGGTGTCATCTCGCGCGCATACATATACCGGAGCTTTTAATCTGCATGATCTTCGCTCTCTGTCGACGACGTGTGTTTACAGCGCACACAAGAGAAGCGCAGCACGGAGCTGCGATTATATAACGTGGAAAAACTCGATTTCTGAACGAATCACGCGCCACTGTGCGCGTAGAAAAAATCGCACTGCCTTCGTCGTTAGAATCTGATCAACTGATTGAATTTAAAAACTCATAAATTGTATGATACACTAAAATATATGTATAAAATGCAGTCTCTCATATCAAAGAAAACAACTTCAGATTGGAATTAGCTTTTCACATAGAGCGCACTTTTTTGTAATAGAGTCTCTAATACATTAAATCGCGTAATTAAATCGGGTGTGTAACGAGCGATAAACCGAGCGGTAATAAACGGAGTCGTTAAAAGCACCGTCGGAGTATCCGCAGATATTAATTTATCGCTGAAACGCGATAAGGTTTTATTTCACAAATGGAAGCTACAAAACAAAGAAGAATCGAAAGATGGAATCGCTTCGTTGAATACGCAAAGATAACTCACAAGTCAGAATTATCGAAGAATAATTATCACATTCCTCGAAGTCTTTTTTTTTCTGCAATTTTCGCGCGATCAGAAATAACGTAAAAGAGTTAGAGTGTGTCGCTACGGCCCTGGCAAACGGACCTCCACGTCATTAGGGCAGCTCGTCGAGAGACGGAGGGGACTTCTAATGGGTCCCTTCCCTTTCTTTGTCTCACTTCGTTCGACTCTTCGTTCGACTATCCTCCGGATAGTCTTTCTTCTTCTTTCACCTTTCTTCGTCCCGTCCTCCGGTCTCTACACGGGTTACTCTCTCACGATACCACGGCGATACCGGTCGCGATGTACACCTACACCCTACACGAATCCCGGAGAGAAGACGGCGAGTCGCTTCGTACCTCCGACTTCTAGTTCTAATGCTAATTCGTACCGATCATCACACCGAAAAGTCTTGTCTCCATATTACTCTTCTGCAGATTTCTCTTAATGCAATTTTTTTTTTTGCGAAAAAACATTTTTTTTTTACTTTTTGTTTTAATAAAAAAAATTACGACGATGTAATTCGCAATTTATTACAAAACGTTTTTTGACCCAGTGACTCTAGAAAGTTTGTTTATTGTAAATCGCCGCTTCGCTCGCGTCGATGCGGATGATCCGTTCTTCGAGTTAACGCGCTTGTGAGCAATTAATTGCTACACCTGTACCGAATGTGACGAAAAGAAAAGAAACGACGTTGTATATGGTATTATCTTGAAGCGTAACGGTGTGTGTATAGGTCTTGTAATTCTACCGAGTCACGGCGAAATCGGCTTACATAAACTTAGGCAATCCCGAGCAAATGTACTTAATTAAGGAGTCTCGCCATCTACTAATAATATCTCTTAGCACGTAATTTATTTTTAATTCTTATTTTTATTTCTGCGAAAATTCTCTCTAAGAGTTACATCATTAAATATCATATAAAAACTTGTGTAAAAGCTATCGTAAAAACAGTCCGTAACGATTTTATTAAGCACGTCGATTATATTTTTAAAACTCGGGAACTGAATGTTTTTCTGTTATTTTTAGTTTTACTATCGCGAGAGAGATGACATTAAAAGTTCGAGTGATCACGTCGTGAAACCCGGATCATCATCTATGGAAAAACACCATCTCCGAGAAGAGCTTGAATGCCTTAACGGCGCTAGAAAGTGTGACCGCGACTTTCCGTGAAGTTTAGAGCGGCAAACCGCTTTTTCCACGCAGATCTCCCGATTTTACGTAATGTTCCGAGAGCGTTGCGCGTTTTTCCTATACCAGAGCAAGAACTCACACACATCAACAATCTTAGTACGCTAAGATCGTTACGAAGCTGTGTGTTTGAACCCTCCACATTGCCATCAACCGCAGGTTCTCGTTACCTCTATCTTCGCTCCCTCCTGGGTTGCCTTCTACACGTACACAGACACATGAGACTTTTACTGACTCGCATATACGTCGCATACTCACACACTCGCTTTACTTATTCGCTTCACCCACTCGCTCACTCACACACATCCGCTCGCTCGCGCGCACACAAACAAGCACACGTTCATGACGACTACCTGACGAGAACTCGAGCTCGGCCAGTCACGTGGCTACCGATCGCGAAGGATGTTTGTGGGATCGCGAAGTCAGTCTGCGACGGTCGGTCCGTTGGAAAAGAGAGAATAGAAGCGCACGATCGTGCAAAACAGAAAAGGAAAGAAAGAACAGGAGAAGGAGATACTGGATCGGGGATACTGCCTTGAGGTCTCAGGATCGTCGCTGCTCTAGCTCTACCATTCGTCCGTCCGGTGCGCGTCGTCTCTCGGATCGTTCGCGTATTGTTCGCAGTGAGCGGGAAAACCTTCTTCGTCAAGGATTTTGGGAGTGCCACAGATTGGAGAGATCGAAAAGTGTTTTGAAGCTGATGGTGGAAAAAAAACGCGCGTTTAATGAGAAGAATTACAGTTGCTGATCTGTTTGTGCGTTAGAAAGCGCGAGGATCGTGTGATATTTCGGTGCATCAAAACGTGCACACATTGAATTTAATCGCGAGCTTTACATATCGCGAATCATTCTCATAAACAATTAGTACTCATGTGATACTTGTAAGCCAGGTCACTGTAGGATCGACGGAAAGTCGTTCGCGCGCTTCTCAAAAAGAAAGCACGAGCGATCGAGATAGAAAGGCGAGTATCGAGGCCGTAACACACCATCTCGAAGAGCATCCTGAATGAAACTCGACGAGGAAGGAGCAAATCTAAACCTGTAAATGTCTTTCGTCTGAAGTCGACTACAATCTGACATTATTGACGAATCAAACAACTTGGTTCCCGAACAAATTCTAAATGCGGAATTGCGTTAGCGATTTCGCAAGGACTCGTTGCGGTCGCGAGTAATAGAAGAGAATTTTAGGAAATTGAAGACACGCCGCGCATCTCTCGGCGAACGAACGTACGTCGCGATTCTCACGGAATTGTATGCAAAATCGCATCGGCGATATCGCGCGCGGCATCGGCGTTGATCGCGACCCGCTTACGAATAAAGAGGACGAAGTGGACCCGAGGGGAGAAACGAAAGAGAAGAGGCGAAAGAGAAGGAAACGGGCAACGAATCGAGGGTATACGCGCGGCGGCGGCAAGATTGCAGTGATTTCGCTGGCGCAACACGCTCTCTGTGCAAAAGCATGTGGCGACATTGCACAACATCGTCGTCATCCCTGATTGGCATTTAACGTGTGCGCTCGTTCATGCGTTCCGAAGTGAAAATTGTTGCACGTGCATCGACAAGACAAATTGCGAAGAATTTTTTTCGTTTTTACAACAAGTAGTCATCGTTTTATCTGCGATCGATGACGCGATTCCACTCGTGTTGTTGCAAATATTGAATCAGACTTTATTTCTGAAATTTGAAGGAGCGACGAAATTTTGCGAATGACAGAACACCGCTTCGGGCGCGACAAGTTTGCCGAGCACACAAAACGCTTTGCTTATTGAGGTGTTTTACGACATTTCTCGCGTTCCATCGACTCCCATCGGAGCCGCGCGCATTGCAACGAGCGCGATAACGACGGCGATAAACGCGTCACTTATCTTGAGAAAAATCTGTCAGAACGCATTCTTCGTACGTTACTCGTGAAGTGAATGTACAACCTTGCGTCGTGGATAAGACGCATGTTTTTCTCAAATTAGAATGAATTCGAGAGTTAAAATGCGATTAAAGCAATAATATTATTGCCTACATTTACGGATTTTCTTCCGAATTCATTCTAACAGTGATGTTTCGTGCTTCAAAGTGCTGTGTGTATTTTTACACTGTGCATCTCATTTTTACGTCGTATGTATAGAAATGATGCAACGTTAGTGGAATGCGATTCCAACTAATCAGCACCTTGAAATTTTCCACTGAAGAGTTCTATTCTGAATTTAGTGCCAATCTATGCTGAGACGTTTTGCAGTATCGCGTATGTATGTACGTACTTTCATGCACATTAGCGTGTCGTCAATAATGAGCAGTTGTGCGATTTAAAAAGTTACGGAATGCAGTTGGCCAGTCAGAGGCCTCACCCGCCTCCGGTGCCACCTCGGCCAAGTCGGCAGGTGGTTGCCGAGGCTCTTAAGAGGTCGCCAAGGCCGCCCTGTCCTACCAGACAAGCGCCGCCACCGCCGAACACGAAGCCCTGGAGATCTGATCAAAATCAAGTACGACAGAAACAACAAATACAACAGCAGCAGAAACAACAACAGGTACAGCAGCAACAGGTGGGCCCAACAAGCGGACGCACGATTGTATACGAATCCAAAGAATGTGCGAAGGACAGCAAGGAAGAAAACGTGCCCGATGACAAGAGTCAACAAGATCACAAGCAAGATGCGATCGATAAAAGTGTCGAAGAAAATCGTCCAGAGATCTGTGCGGAGAAGCTCTATCCAACGGGAAATGTATCGGCAAACATTGTACGAAAGCATAATAACAATTTAACCGAGGACAGGCGGCCTCAGCGCAGGCTGGATATTCGAAAGAACACCGGTCAGGCCGTTTTGCCAGATCCTCGAGGACGATGCAAGGATTCTCCCGGCAAAGATCAAGAAAAGACTAATACCATTGTCTCGGAGAAGGTCGAAGTGGCGGCAACGACAAAGCCACCGGTGGCCACCAGAACTGTGAACGTGTCCTTCGAAGACGAGCGTCGCGAATTGTTGTCAAGTCCGGATTCTGTTGGCGGGCGCGTCACGGTGAGTCACGTGGAAAAATGCAAGTGCAGTCTAGAGAGAGACGCGAACGGACCGACGCCTGCGTGCAGAGTGTGTCTCAGCGAACAGCAGCAAGAAGCGTCCTTGGCGAGTGCAAAGGCTGTTGGAAACGTAGACGCGGTCGTATCCTCGATCAAAGGATCCGCGAACGTTCCGAGCGTGGACCGTGTCGCCACCACAATGCTCGTCGTCGACGAAGCAGAGCGTAAAATCACGCCCAGTGATCACGAGGACGGCAACAACGACAACGACAGCGATAGCAACATCCATCAGCAAGACTGGCTGGAGGAAGGAGTCCGTTACTCTTCCACGCAGATCACTCTGCACGGAGACGACATTGGCGGCGACGCCGACAAAGATCGCGTCAATGGTTATTACGATCATCACGAGGAGGAGAGGATCACTGATCTTGATTTTATTAGGTAGATCATACTCGTGATAATGAAGAAAATTGCAATTGTTTGTTATCGATGGATTTTAACTCGCTGTCGTGATATAAAGTTGATTGTGAATTAAAAACTTTATTATATTTGTCAGATA
>QVOB01021550.1:0-25223 GCA_014839585.1 Pseudomyrmex concolor
AAGGTTGGTACTTTCTAAAAATCATATGGATTTGTTATTAATGGCGTCATCTATATGTCAGGCTCGGGACTTATTGAGTGATGTGTTATGTCCATTTCTTACATCGTTGCATTACGATGGTCAGACCTATCTTTTCAAGATTTTTATTTAGAATTCAACATACACACACACACATGTACAATATACATCGAAGATATACGAGCTCTCGTAAAATATATATCTCGTAATAGACCGGTTTCTAGTACAATTCCTTATGAAAGAATTCAAAGTCTCATTCGCTGATATCGGATACGGCGTCGAATAGGAACGCGCATCTTTATCGAAAACGGAAAGACGTATACGCGCGGAAACGCGAACGAAAAGACGTATACGCGCTTTTATCACGGGGGATAAGCAAGGGATGGCAAAGAGGGAGACTGCATCGGGTATTGCAAATTTTGCATAACCCGAAGATACATCTCCCGTACGTCTTCTGGTGCATAATTCATGCATCAAAGTACATACTTCTCGTAGCCGAGGCGGCTCTTATAAGCCCGAGGCTTTCTCGAATTCTTAAGCTTTCCCGCCAAAGTTACGAGTTTGTTACTGATCTCTCCTCGTATGGAAGTTACGCCATCGTGAACGGTCGCTTCATCGGCTGACTATATTATCGACTTTAGTTTGACGTTTGAGCTGATTTCGTTCCGACCTAAATTTTCTTTCCCGATATGTAGAGCGACGCACTCGATAGATTTAGCGTGCGCGATTAACTCGTGACAGCTTAATATAAGTAACAAACTTTTGCAGAATTTCTCTCCGTCTTCTTATATATATTTGTCGCACATTACGTACAAATAATACATTTATAAAAGTTTAAACGTAACGGATCGGGAAAAAACAATACCGTAATTACACACATATTGTGTGCGACAAAAACTAGGTATATTTAATTTCGATATTAAATATTCGCTGAATTTGCTAAATCTCATATGTGAAACAGAACTAAAGTACGGATCACTGAGAATTAACTGAATTATGCTGTATGTATAAAACATGTGTACATTTACATAGAATTCTTTTTCTTCTTTACTTTTTCTGTAACATCACATCATGTGATATATATATTTGTAATATAGTATGCAGTCATGCATAAAATATTACTTCATTATAACTCCGAGTTCGGATAAGTATCAATATTCCGGAATTATTATATAATATTCTGTTTAATTTTTAAACGGAAAATTGTTTATACAAGAAAGTCGTTTTAACACTTTGCTGGAATCGGCAATTAGAAACAAAAAGAAGATCGATATATCGATATGCAATATATATATCGATATGCGATATTATGATGTTTGCATAGACAAATCTTATTCCTGCTCAAAACGCTACTTAGTATAGTAGTACTATAGTAGTACTACGTACTATTGCAACACAAAAATATTTGTATCGACGCGATCTACGTTAAAGTTGTAATATTTCATAAAAAATTTATTTATTTTGTTAAAGATTTAACAAATAGCGTTTTGAATAATTTTTGTTTTGAATCGATCTAGAGTAAAACGAAGTCGATTGGTTCAGTCATTACTGGAATATTTCATTTTGTCACAAATGTCAAATTTACTCATTTTCGCGTAATAGAGGCACGGAGTGCTTCGCGTCGGTCGCGTGCAACTGCATTGCGCGTGAATTTAGCGCGAAGCACTGTTTCTTGATTCAAAGTCTTCTCAGTCTAAACTCGAAACTTGTGTTTCTGATCAAATTACACAAACATCCAGAAGCAAAGAAAGAAATATGCGCACCTATATCATCGGAAAGCACGTCACCTTTTATGGATGCACCTATGCCAAGTACGTGCACACGTGATGTCATCGGAAATAACCATGGACCACATCGAAAACTAGGTTTTGCATAACTCGAAGATACGTTTCCCTCGTCGCCTGGTCCATAATTCATGCATCGATGTACATACTTCGAAGCGCTCTTATAAGGAAAAATGAAAGAGAGAGAGAGAGAGAGAGAGAGAGATGTAAGCTTCCTTCTCGCACGAGTTCTTCAATTCCTTAAGCTCTCCACAAAGTTACAGGTAGTTACCGGATCTCTTCTTTCTCGTCTCTCTGATGCTCTCGGGGGAAGCTGCGCGCGAGTTGCCGCGAGCTGACGGCCGACTACATTATCGACTCTCCCCTAGTTTGACAGTTGAGCTGATAGTTTCAAGTATGTGTACTCGACTTGGACTCGCGGTCGAACTGCATCTGCCGCTGCTGGTATCGGACAGGCGAGAAGATATATAACGTCAATTCGGAACATGAAACAAACCGACGGTTTCAGTGGACCGCTGTAGCTACAGACCGACAGCCGCGCGCGTGCACGTTTCTCTGTATCAGAATATATACATGCGATCGACGGAGCTATGCAATCAACGGTGAACCACGCAACCCCATGTCGAGATCTCGTGTTTGTTTCATGCGCGAGTAATTGTGAGACAGTCGGCGTGCACGAACTTTGGAGTGTTAACGTTGCCTCGGTATAATTCAAGACTGCGATTTCGCGGTTGTTCTCCGTCCTGTAACTGTACACGTAGAAATTCTACCACGCGCGACAAGCCGCAAAATAGTAAACAAACGACCTACTGATCCAAAATCAAATAAAGAAATATTTTGATGAGAGAAATCATCAGGTTATTTCAAAAGTTTGTTCGAGGAGTTTTTTTCATTACACTTTTATCTAGAAATTAAATTTACAGAGAAATAAATTTAATTATTTATATCAGAAAAGAGAGAGAGGAATTTAATTATTAGATTTAATTTTTCAATTTAATTATTCATACACACATGAATACTGAGAAATTAAATTCGCAGAGAAATAAATTTATTTATTTGTACTTGCTTTTTTTCTTTTTGTTTTTCCAGAAGTTTTTCTCAATATTTGATCAAACAATCAATGTTTTTCACAAAATTCAACAGTCTTTAAATTGTTTAAAGATTGCGCAAAGTGCACATAAAAAAAAAACAACTTTTGAAACAACGTAATAATTTAGCGAAGTTATGAGCCGTAATACATAACGCCTTTGCGAAACGTTATTAAAAGTCAGGCTACGTACAAAAGTCGGATTAAACAAGAAGCAAAAGTTTTCCGCGCAATTTACAATTCTAATGACCTTTTAATGGGAAAAATAAAAAAGAGGGAATATGTTGTCTTCCTTTCTTTTGTATTTTAGACGCGTAATTGAAAGCGCAGACGTGGCTCTTGCCAAGCAAGGTAGGCTCCATTGAAAATCGCGCGCGCAATCAATCAGTTACAACAATCGCCGCAAATGACCGCTCGACGGAGGCACATCGCCGCGCGATACAAGCGGGATTATCGAGTTTGTTCGCGCGAGCGACGCGGCGCGCGGCGCACGCGGCATGCGCCGCAATGTCGGAGCTGTAATTTACTGTTTTCATGTTTCCCGATAGTCATCGTAAACCTGTCACCCTAGCCGCGTGCGCCAAGTTTCCGTCGCGAGCCGTTCTCTCTCGGACTTTTTATGCGATCCGTAATCACCGGTGTGCGATAACGGCTTTTATCTTAACAATTCGCGACCTCTTGAGTGACAACGCGAAAAATTTTCACGAAGAGAATGCGATAACCGTGTAAAAATTTTTAATGCGATAACATTCTCCATGATAATTGAATTTTAAGGCGCTACAATGTTTTTCGAGATCTTTGCGTGAAATGCGCGGATGTATAATCGCTAACACACAAAAACCGGTATGTATGCATCTCATTTCTTGAATATGAATTCACAACTCTCCTGTGCGAAATAGTATGTAGTTGTCACGTTTGCTTGCATGCGGTCGACGCGACGAGATTGTCATAGTAAAATTATCATCTTCCGCGACGATCAGCTTTTGTGATTGAGAATCACTCGTCGACATCAGAGAAACTTAAGCAGCCCGCCTAAACAAATTAGCTCAATGTCCCAAGGAGTGCCAAGATTATCGTAACTTTCGGAGAACTCGTCGTATTCCCAAGTGACGGAAAGTTGCTGATTATACAGCCGACATTCGATTGAGGCGCTTCATTATATCTGTCGTAACAAGCCGCGCGGCACCAAGATTTCCCTAATCCTCTTTCGACATCAACGGTATTAAACGCGATTAATTATCTTGACACGTTTGCGTGAAAGCGAACGGAGGTGCAAAAACGTAATAAAAAGTTAATGCGCGAGGCGCATATAATGAAGCGCGCCCTTATTAAACGCAAAAGATCCTGGCAATTAAAAGCGATGTTTATTTATGCACCAAATGAAAATGAAAGCGTGTTTTACGCTCTTTTCACGAGGCTCAATTACGTTAAGGAAGAAGTCGTGCGCTCTCTTTCGGCTCTCCTTAACTTTCGTGGAGTGGTGAAGTGCAACTTGCCTGCTCGCGTGTCGGCGGAATAAAATTATTTTATTACGATCGAACTGTTTTATTGCTCCGTGAATTAAGCTGTGACGACAATTTGACAGTATCTCTTCAAGATGTTACATGTTGAAAAATAAACTTTTTACGATGATAGAATCTTCAAAATCTATATTAGAAGATAATATAAAAAAAAATTAAATTCGCACCCTAAGATCTATTCTTTCTTCTTTTCTCTCAGAGAAAATATCTTTTCTCACGTCGCGTTGCGTGTCATTGACGAAAATTTCCCGCGATAACATTGAGGATTGGAAATTAGATTGGAACGGGACGCTTAAAAAGATAATAACGTCGACTGGCCTCGACGCGGACGAAAACGTTGAAGCGGCAGAAATGGGGCGAGGAAATCGTCCGGTATTCTTCGAATTGTTCAAGATTACGTTCTGCAGTTCGTGCAGTTTCTACGGCTCCGTGGGCTTGATAAATGCTCGGGGAAAAAAGAACCGGCGCGACGGGATCTTTAATTTTTCACGCGGAGAACGACGACTGGATTGCGACCGAATACAGCGGCTCGAGTGGGGCTCGACGGGCGCAAAGAAACGCGTCGATTTCTGTATAAATCTTGTTAATGATCGAGCATCGATTTTGCGCCAGCTTGTAACGTCGACAAGGCGACGCGATGATTTATTGGTCGCGATATCTTTTACGTCGAGAGAACAAACTCGCGCGACTTGCGACTTTTACGACACCAATTTTGTGTTACGAGTTGTAGAATCGAACGGTATATAAACGAATCTTTAAAGAAATCTCAATCATAACGCAGAAAAGCTAAAAATTTCTTGTACTGTCAGATCGCGAAGTATTCAAAACACCACTAGCGACGATTTTTCCGATGCCCGTGTGACGTTCCGACGTGCGCAACAAAAATTAATTCGTGCAATATTCATTGCAATTCCGCGCGCAATTTATCACAGGTTCGCACGTTCCCGTCCGTCCGTAAGAACGAATAACGACGCGAGAGAAGAATGCCCGGGCGAAGAAGTCGACGGTGTTCCTCGCAATCGTGCTCCGGGCGACGATAAAGAAGCCGGCAGAATAGAAAAATTCGAGATAAAGTGCCTTAAAAGTCCGACGGCGCTTTGCGACGAGGAGAAAGAGAGCAGCGTCGAAAATAATGGAACAGAAGGTGCTCGCGGTCCAATCGAAACAACAATTTACCGGCGGCCGCTTTTATCTATAATAGCACCGGACGGAAACGCCGATAGAACGTGGGAGGAAGGTGGGAGTTCTATCGGTGCCCCGACCCCGGAGATTCTCCGAGTATCCGGTACAAACGGATGGAACGACATGGAATTACTACTTCAGGTTGTTTCCCTCCCAAACACGGGAAAAGATCGACGATGTCGGGTAACAGCGGCTGCCGTCTCGCGAGCCTTCTCCGTACATACGTCGGAGTATTTGCTTTTGAATCAGTCACGGCGCGCACGTAGAGATTCCTGGGAGAAATAGGACTAACGCGGTAGGAAAACAAGTCCGATGAACTACGAAGCGGTGGACGATGGGACAGCAACCATGTGGCACGAAGTGGAGGAAAACGGACATTGCAGAAGACTCGCTTCGTTTAACCGGACCGTGGACGCTGGACGACGGCCAAACGGGTATCATCCAGCGGACGTTAGCTGCCCTTTTGAACGTCAGTTATGAGTCTTTCGAATTGCATCAAAGCAACACACAATCGTCTCGTTCTCGTTCTCTCTTTATTTTCTTTTGCGAACCGTCACAGCCGGAAGCTAAACGGAGAACGTTGAACGAACGTTTTGTTCTTGCACTTCTCGTCGTTCTTCTTCTTCGTCTTCCTCCGGAAGCTCGGCTTCTTGCGGCGTGTGTGAGGTTAACACCTTGACATTGAAATTCCGTACTTCTTTGAGTTAACGCTCTATTTTTAAAAAGAGATTGAGAGCTCCTTATAGTTTATAAGAGAGACTATTCGACACACAGAAGATATATAGAAGTTTCCGAAGTTGAAAATATTTTTGTGAAAAAGGTTCTTCCCTGAATTCACGATTTTAATCAAGAATTTAATATCCGCACCAAGTAAAATTAGCATTTTAGTTTTCGTACGGTATATCGATCAGCATTTGGAACATAAGAATGTCGAGCGCGTTTTGTCGAGCGATGTGAAATCGCTACGGTGTTATTGACATTTCACTTGCGATGCTGCGCCGCGCCGAGTGAATCACAGCGTTGTTGTAATCCGAGAGTGTCCGGCAAGGCAGTAAAAAAATATAGCGGTGAGTGCGGTGAATGCAACTCACGTAAGTTCTCATTTGTTCACTGAACGAGTAATGATGTTTCCATGGTTGCGACGCGTCGAAGGGATTTACGTCACGCACAAATTTGTTTCAATAAATGTCGCGATGGGACTGTTAAACTTTTACGACGATGCGTATCGGCGCTTATGGCAACGCGCGGATAGCATCGTACGGCAAAATTCGCTTTAATAGATTCCATTACGCGTCTCTTTCGGCGTTTGATTCGATTTTGCAAATTTATTTTCGGTCGCGCGGGCGATAGCGCGGCGACACGTACAGCTCGTTACGCGGGGCAATATTTTCGATTCTCTCACTTCCTGGCAGAGGTGGTGCTTCGAACCGATCGAGGCCAAGCCCTACCTCTGCCAATTTTCTGGCTCGCGATGCATTTGGAACATCAGAAAGCAGTTATAAAGCTACGTGCTGGCTTATCGAGACTCACGCTTCGTAGCGGAAGCAATTTTCTAAGCCGCCGATTATTTCGACGAACAGCGAACGGAAGTATCTGGTCGACGAGATTTGTACACGAAAATTTGTATCATTTGTATTTGTAACAAGAGGAGTTCGGATTTTAAGATACGAGTGTTTTCTCAGTAAGAAAAAGTAATCAATTTTGTGACACTTAAAAGCTTGAAAATGCTGTACGTATGAAAGTAATCAATTTTGGTAATCAATTTTGTGACACTTAAAAGCTTGAAAATGCTGTACGTATGAGATGCTTTTGTTCAAAGTGCCAGATTTAAAAGGTGATCACTTCTGCAACTTGCAATACTGCCAGGTATGTAACATCAGCGTTGCAAGGCGACTAATTGAACGTAGCTTGGATAAAGGGAAAAATACACGGCTGTTAAAAAAAAAAAAAAAAAAAGGGTTACTGTCAGCAATCGCGGCGCAGGCTTGGATTTCACGCCGAAAACTATCACGCTTTCAGACACGATTGATTTCTTCCTTCGAAATCAAACGCCCTTCGTGCTCCACGCAAAAACCTCCCATTTGACTCTCCTCTCCCCGTTCTCCTCTTTTTTTTTTTTTTTTTTTTTTTTTTTCTTTTTCCGTACAGGATGTACGTTCCACATTTTCCTTTTTTTTTGAACTGCCGGGCGTATGTCGATATCGGGAACGTGAATGGCACCGCGTTTGAAAGAGAACCGTGAAAAAAAAACGAAGGCTCAACCTGGTGAACGACGATTAACGAGTCGCTCCGTCGAATACAATCACTGTAAGGGTGTTTCCTATAGAAAACGCGACTATGTAACGTCATGCCGTCCGACTCTGTATCTCGAATACGATAGATTTTTTTCCTCCCCAACTTTCGTTCGAGCAGAATAGACGACTTTTGCGTGCGGTGTCGGAGCGCGGCGACATCATTATCAAACATAATGAGAAAATGTGTTTACAATTAGCGTTTGATTTTGTTACACGTCGGTTCTCGTTTAACCTCATTAAGTCGATCGGAACGAAAAGTAGAAAGTAAACATTTTCACGCAAATTTGCCGAATCCACAATCGTGTTTACGTCGGTGTAAAGCTATGGAGGTAAGCTAAATGAGTTTCACGCGCGATTTAACAGAACGACAAGAAAAAAGAGAATATTTTATCTCTATGAATGTTTTGCATTTTTTTAACATCTCTATATATAAATATGTAGAGATGTTAAAAAATTTAAAGGTGATGTTTTATCGAGAATTATCTTCTCTCGTAGCTTTTAATGGCACAAATCGTGTTGAAAGAATTTAATAATTCAAAATTTGTCGATATTAAAAATTATATTCAAGTTAAGATAAACCTTAGAGAACTATGACCGATGCGATAGTAAGTAATATTTAACATTAATTTTATAAACATCAATTTTAATAATTTTGATATTTTGATCAATTAGTTTTTGATCATCCGCCGTTCTGTATAATTAAAATCATTTTTATCTATTTTTCTCATAACATTCTAGCAATTTACTGTAAAGTCAAACTTTAATATAAAGTCATAATACTAATATTAAAAAAGATTATTTTTCAAGAAATTGTTTTTCTCTTATTGACTCTGTATAATATGTATATTTTTGCTAAGAATACATTTAAACTGTACACGAACCTTATACATATATTAATTTTTCATTCTTCGTGACGCAAAATATGCCCTACATGTGCAGTAAACGAGATCTTTATTATGTGTTCGCGTGGGAATACATAACAAAGGGAGCGAAGCATTGGCGTTCAGCCAGATCCCGAAGGATCAACAAGACGGTAATTAAATTTCCATCAAAAAGCGTCGTCGCTGAAACTGGACATGCTCTTCTTTCGCGAGCCCACATCCGCTGGTGGGCGAATCTTTGATAGGAAACTATTCAGGAATGAAACGGGGGAGAGAACTTTGCCGTTTCAGTACCTGGTGCCAAGTAGCGCACACCGATTACTAACGATAATCTGCTTTGAGCCGCGGCGTTGTAACTTCTCGCCGCGCCGAGCACAACACACTCTCTCCCGAGTTTGGCGACACATGGCGTTCCCCAAGAATGCTTGGATTTCCATGATCTGTGATATAATCGCCCGCCCGAGCTTGGCTGCATGCGCGCCGCAAATACAAAGCAGCTGCGTTCGCGCGAATAACTTTGATGTCGTAATGCGCGCTCACCGAGACATCGTTTATTGCGAATTGTGTCTCTTTGTCGTTGATGGAACTGTAGAATAGAGGAAATTACCAATTCTTTACGATATATCGATGAGACAAAAGATGCGACATAGCCGAGCTCTCTTTTTTTTTCTTTATCTAAATACCGGATTATTGATGTTTTATTTTATTACAGTTATTTTACGTTGCGCTTTTTTTTGTCTCATTACTACACCTATATTAAATGTTATCTATATTAAATCCATCTCTTTACACGCGAATTCTCACAAAGATGCGAGTTGTATGACAGTTTACACACGGTTTTGCTGCATTACACGATATTGCCAATCATCTCACTGGCTAAATTACATGAGCAACTATTAATATTGACTTTCCAGACCGCAATAAACGCAATGAATGCTCGTCCACGGATATTTATGTATACATATGATGATTTTCGAATATTGAAAGTAATTAGCGTGGAATCGACGTTGCATTTGGCTGTTTTCAACTGCTGAAAGAGCGATAATGCGGTAATGCGTTCAAAATTGGAATGTCAAAGGGAAGCTCGCCGCAATTTTATTCGCACGGCAATAAATCGGATGAGTAACCCGTGATTGCTTAATGTATCGTGAAGCTTAACGACAGTAATTTGTACGCGTATCCGGTTATCAATTTTTAACAAACACACGATTCAATTGCGCGGAATTATATCGAGGAATTTTACCGCATGTCCGTGCAGAAAATAAACGCGCGCGGAATTATACCGCGGGCTTTCGATCGCGTAGGTAAAAGATTTTTCGTTATCTCATTGCCGTTACGTGACTCGAAGAGGCACGAAAATGAAACGTAAAATCCCATGGCAGAGCGACACGAGAGAAACGAGACCGCTCTGCGAAAGATGGCCTTCTTCCCTCCTCTTTCCACTCTCCAAAAAGTACCTTTGTAAATGGATTAGGTCACTATTGTCCAGGTCCTCGAAGATAATCCTATGCATGCCGTGTCGTGATCCAGCAGTCACAGTCGGAGAATAAATCTCTCTCCACTCTAAATGCTAATGAGCCTCGCGTGAGCGATACTTTTACATCGTTTTGGGGTAAACCGATGAGAAACAGTATTGCAACTATAGCGCGGAACGTTTCGCGAAGATTTTCTCTAAACAAATATATCGGACCGATAAGTGATTTATAATCGCATTTTCGATGAAAATCTCTTCTTCTTTCAAAGTGCAAAATATCAGCATGACAACATAGTCAGAGAAAATGTCGTATAAAGTGAGGGTGTGCACTCAAAATGCCTAACATTTTTTTAAATTACATCTCGACTTCAAGAAGATAAACAACAAAATGTATAGAGCAAATGTGGACAAAGAAAATGACGTAGAAAGAAAATTGCATAAAAATTTGCAAATGAGCAACTTCGCGCAGCTGAAATTTCTCTCGTCTACATCAGAATCGTCTACAACGGTATTATACATCTCATTATGTCATATCGGCAGACACGTTCCGTGCGAAAATACTTAGTTGTTTGCGAACTCGTGTAGCGTAATATTTGCATAACAACGTTAACGCTATACGCGAGCAAATCATCGAGCTTGTCAAAATCGAGTCGCGCCAATCGCGTCGTTCTCGTAGTTTCTTCTATAGAGATATCGGCATAATCTTGGGAGATTACAACCCATTCGCCATCCGGATATAATTCTCGGAAATCCCGATCAACGCGCGAATACGTAACTCGATAAATTAATTCCAATTTGCTGCGGCATGAAAACCAATTAATTACTTACCGTATCATCTATCTACTTAAATGCGCTTAATGCAGAAGAAAAAATATTTTTTTTACGGATTTATAACATTCGAAATCTGTTCTCATTCATAACATAGTTGAACTCGCATAAAAGTTTCTGCAGTATACGTTAGAAACGCACAAGAAGTTATTATCCACAATAATATTCTCTCTTAGATAAATTAATTGAAATCTGACAGTAGAAATGATAAGGATGTCAAGTTTACATCTCTCTCTCGCGTTATATTCGGCTTACCGATTGTCCGGAAATCGTAAGAGATGGAATCCGCGATCCGTATCCCTTTTAGCCGCGGGCATTAACGCGCTGTCAGTCCGCTGATCCTCGCTCTACGGATTGGAGCCGTGAGTGGAATGTCCGCGTAAACTAGAAACAGTTACTGCCACAAAGACCGGCAACTAATGCCGCGACGACGGCCACTCCGACGGCAGCATACCTTTCGCGAAGTTTCGCCGTGGCATTTGCGGCGACCGCGCTAATGCGCTTAATTGTTGCTGCATGCAGGTAGAACAGGTATCAGATTTCTTGGTCAAGCCAGTGGATTATCATGCTCGTGTATTCGAATCTCGGCATTTGTCTTGAAACGGGGGGAAGCTGTACAGTTTAATGAAAAACTCGCAAGCTATACAAAACGAATTAAACATCGCGCTAAAGCCGTTAAAAACGAGTGCTTTAATTTAAATAATTGGACTTTAGTTTTCTCTATAGAGAAACTTTTCTGCTCAGTCATTTTCCCGAGTTTTAGTTCTCTCGTCGCTTAAGAGAGAGTCCGCTTCGTTCGGTGAGTGTAATAAGAAGAGAAAAATTACGTCGGAGAATTTTGTTTCGTGCAAGAACCGATGCGAGATTAAAAGGCGTTTTAACGAGGCCATCGTCGCATCGGCGACCCCGAGTCGCAAATATCCTGCGCAAAGCGTGTTTTACCTACCGGAGTGGGCCATACACAACCATTTGCAACTACATGAAAATTGCAAGATACGGCGAAAATTGCTTCGTGACCTCGCTCGTGCACCTTCCCCTACATCTCGGTATTTACAACTTGTGCGCCGTACCGTGAACGAGGAAGATCGAGGTTGGCTGAACCGAGCCCCTTAAGACATCGATGATCGATATGATATTGAGGGAGAGACATGCTTTTTTCAAAACGCTCTATACTCTTCCTCGGGATATATTCGAGAAAATCCGTTCTTCGCTTTACACGAAGAAAGGTATCTTCGGTTGCCAAGCGTAAAACAAGCCCGCGAGGAGCAACAAGAAAATAAGACTGAATAAAAGTGCAGATAATCGATAAGAAAAAATTTGGAATTCAGAAAATTATCGGACAAACTTTTACGTCGCTGGTTGCGAAAAAATTTCGCGGCTTTTCAACAATAAAAAATTTCGAAATAGAATATAAAGAAAAAAAGTTAATCCGTTTCGTTATTCAGCACGCAAGTAAAATATTCATCGTAGTTGTAGCAGCAGAAAGAGAACTTTACCATAATAATACTTTATTCAGTAATCCAAGCAACTGTAGTATAATAAAAGGAAGCAAATCCTCAGAGATTGCAGTAATGCTATTTTCAGTGATGTTAACAATTGATTTTGTGCCCATATCACAATATTACAAATTTAAGTTCGTCGTAGTATTTGGACAAAAAAAGTTTGCATTGCAAAATATAATAATTACAAACTGCATTTAGTTATTTATTGCCTGCTCCGCGGGTTTGCCTGTTTGCGATATTTAATATTCCATTTTTCTCTTTTATTTTTTTATTTAATATATTACTTTTCATAAATTTTTTAATTAGGCACATATCACATGTGACTGCAAACAAAATAAACACAAAATAAAATACAATCATATAAAAATGCATAAAATACCTATAATATGTTTTCTTCTTAGATTTATTAAATTTTCCGAGAGATTTCGTAATACCGTTAAGAACCCGATTTAAATCAACATCAATTATTATTAAATTTTTTTTAAATTTTTCTTTCTCTCTCTCTCTTTTGATTATTTTATCGTGACTTTAAGGAACTCGATACATAAATTTTACTAACGCATATAAAATTTCCAGTAGCGATCGATACTTGCACATTAGGTGCAACCGTCAAGTATGCAAAAGTAACAACTCATTGAAAAAGCGTTACGCTCAAAGCAGACAAAAACTGCAATGCTCGAAATATTTCCGAACCGGCGCAATAAATTTTCTTTTGAACGTCGATATTCGGATAGCAAATCGAGCTCCCGGGCGTTAAATATCGCAGACAGGCATTGGCAAGCCCGAGGCGAGCAATAAAGGCAGTTTGTATGTACTATATCCCTACGCTCGCTCTTATCCTGCTAACAACCTTAATAACACTATGACGGTGGAATGGCAGCGCTTGCGATTGCGACCAGCCCCCAAACACAAAAGTCATCGATGACAATGCTCCCGCGGGTAGTAACAGAAATGCCATCGCGGACGCCAGCCGTCCTCACAATCGGCCAGACGACGGCGCGACGGTGGGACTATGACGGCGCGCACACGAGAGGATGAGAGCACGAGAAGGGTGGCACGCGGGTGGGTGTGAGTCGGCACGGTTGGGCATCGCAACGGCGGGGAAAAGGGGGTTGATGGTAGTGGTGGTGGTAAGAGTTGACGTCGGTGGTCGGGGGCTGATATCTAGCTAAGCGCTGGCGCAGTTGGGTCGCGGTCTCCACCACGGCAGCATTTCACCCACCGGTCTCTTTACGCACCTGTCTCCCTCTCGCTTTCTATCCCCCCTTTTATCGCCTCCTGCTTACCCACCTCTTCGCATGATCCCCCTCGTACCTCGCTCTTCTCCCTCCCTCCCCTTCACCTGCCGTCCTTTCGTGAACGAGGCATATACACGACGCCGGGTGCACGTTCACCCCTTGTCCGCCACCCTCTGCTGCCTGTGGGTGAAAGGTGTTTGTGGCGCAAGGCGCGTTACTATGCGTGTGTGTGTGCGGTATGATGAATGAACGGCATTTTAGAGGGACGGAAGTAACGCGCGGTACCACCTAGCTCTTTTGCGCGATCGTACGTCACACACCGGCGACACCGGATCCTCGCAAAGATGCACCATCTCGCGCAAGAGATGCAGTTACCCACGTGGAAGTACGGACCAGCTGCGCTGGAAGGATTTAGTGACGCGCCGGTTCTCTCGCTGTGATTACGCGGGACTCTTGTCGCGCACTCGTTCATTCGTGACAGTTGATAGAAACGCGAGGAGGTGAGCGCTTCGCGCGCTACGTGAAAAGACAGATTTGTGAGATGCTTCCCCTCGGCAACGGACGACGTACGCGGCGGTGCAGCGACAAGGAAGTGCGTCGTGCGACCTCGAAAATTAAAGCGCGCGATTGTGAACCAAATTGACGTAAAGAATTCGTTTGGTTGCGTTTTTCAGTGTATCATGTCATGAGTGCTTTTTTTGTGATTTCTCGAGCACGTACACAAATTCCTCACACATGCATACAAAGAAATGCGAGAAAATGCCGAATCGTGAAAGAAGCGAGCACGTGACCGTTTCAACGTGGTCGACGTTTTGTGAATATTTCGTGGCAACTGCTGCGCATAAATCGTTCTGAATTTCTATTTGTGCGTTGTTCACATTCTGTTCTCAAATAACCTGACGATCTATTCCAAAAAAAGAATTTTGCACTCGTCTTTTTTTCTTGTGTAAGTTATTCGAATTCTTTTTTTTTTTTTTTAGCAAAAAGTAAATCAATATGTTGCGTTCGTAAAGAAATCTTTCAATAAATATTTTTTTTATCTAATATCAAGATCCCACTTTATCCGTCATTTTATTTTCTATTTTATGTGCAAATATGGAATATTTATTGTCAATATTAGCAAAAGAATTGTATTTTCATTGCTCCCTTATGAGTGCTTGATAATAGAACGCGGCGATCTTCGATTGTATCGTCCAATCCCATTGCAACACGAAGAGATAACAGTATCTGTCTCAAATGCAAACACGTTCGAGCTTGCGCTGAAATCCGATAACAAAAAAAAACTAAAATTAATATACATTCCCTGCGCTACCATCGCGTGCGTACCGCATTAATTTTGTCCAATTATGATTCGCGAATTCGAGCGAAACAACCTCAACCGGGTGAACAGACGCGCGGATTCGAAGTGAAACCAAATCACGTTCGTTTTCGATCGCGCGTATCACGCAGCGCACCACTTAGTGTAAACTTATCGCAAGACCCGGCGGCAACATATGTCGCGCATTTCGAGCGTTGCGTGTGTGCCGAGTGTTATTGTCGATCTCTCGCTATTCGTCGTTGGTTCACGCGAAGGCAAATAGCACGTACGTACACTTTTCAGCGTCGCCAACGTCACGCGCGACGCGATTAAACGCGCTATCGTCCCCTCATTTTTGCTGTCCCGTTTTGGGTGCTTGAAATCGTAATCGCGACGGAAGTAATTACTTTCCCGAGTAATTGCGCACACTCGCGCATGACAGTTCGCTTGATGCAATTCCGAGAGAAAGAGAGAGAGAGAGAGGCAACGATAATTTTCTCGCGGCAACTTGTTCGCGCGCGCTTTCTAACTCTTAAATAATTTAGCATCTCTTCTGGATGTATAATTTCAGTTAGTTAATCACGCCGGAATGCAAAATGCAACCTGTTCTAAATTTCCTGATGCGGTTGATTTAATCGATGTATCGATATTTTTACGAGAATAATTTCGGAAAAAATAACGTTTTGTGAAAGCCGCTTTCTTGTTTGCAAAACAAGCGAAATTGTATTTTGCGCGAGATATTGTCCATAATAGACAGAAATAATACAACCGAGTGGCGTGTGTTAAAATTGTCAGTGAGATCGAAGTGGATTTATTTTTATTGTCAACCAAAAAGGTACATCGGTCTGATCGGACTGTTGCGAAGGAGAGCGGTGACGTGAAATGTACCGGAAACGATGGACCGTAAAAGCACCGGGAATGGATTTACAATGTAGCAGCAATGGGACGGGGCGGAACAAACCTTTCAAAATGATCTGCATTTTCTTCTTCTCCACGCTGCTGCATGGTAAGAATACGTCTGAATTATCTCTCAGAGGTAGTAAATTATTCTGCTCTTCTTGTATCGATTATTTAAAAAGCAATTATTAGTTAAACACCGTATTAAAGATTATTTAAATGAAATATACCAGAGCTTCATGCACTTGTTAACATTATAGCTTGACTACAACGATAATGCGATTTGTAAGTATATACAAATCGCACGAGATATTTTACTCAGTTGGATAAGCTAGTGCAGATCCCGACAACATCCGATGTTATTCGCCTTTTGGATTAGCGATAGATAAAATCTGTCTGACGCCTAGAGCGTGAGAATATATTTATCACCAAGAGCGTATATAGTATCTCCGTAAAAATTCTGCCCGTCAGAGCGAATACGCGTAAACTAGAAAACACGGTCGTTGAAAAGTAAACGAGATGGGATAAGAATTAAAGGATAATACGCGTCCGTACTCGTTTGCGTGTATTCCATCCGTAGATCAAACGAGCGTTGAGGGGTTGTACGATGGGGGAAAAAACGGATGTGAGGAACAACAATGACCTGGCAAATGTTGTTGCGGAATAACAACGTCGGCGGAAGTACGCACCGCGCTTTAAAAAGCGTACATTCGACAGGGTCGGGCTCGGCTTGTTCGCGTGGAGGAGTAGCTTTTACTGGCGGCAGCGCCGCGCGCGAATCCGGCAGCCGGCCATTACCGGAATTGCCACGAGCATATTTTTCCATTCGATAAACACACCGTCGGGCAAACACAGCGCGTACGTTGTTGCGGGCGCTGCGATAACATTCGGAGAAATTTTTGCACGCTAAGGCAATGCCGCGCGCGTGGTCCGAAAAACGTGCGTGATCATAAATTCACTCGACATTTTTCTGTATTCATTCAACGTGCTGATTTTTAATGACAAGATAGATGCTTCGTTTTGGCAAACAAAATTCCAGAAAGTTTTTACATAAAAAAATTTCGTATCTACCTATAACTCTTTATAGACTCACATGGATCTTCCAGACTCTCTCAAAAAATTGCGCATTGGCATCTTTAGTAAAAATTAATTCTTTTTAACGCGAGTACACACATGCGATTTTGCGAATTGAGAATAACAATCGCATCGTCGTATCTCGCAAAAAAAACCAAGTGAAGATCTTTTCGCACTTACAGGACTTGCAAGACGCATTATTTAGTCGTGAGCTATAAACGCGGATGCAGCAGAGCCGTAATATCGCGCCGGGGACACCTTGTTCAAAGAGACGCTTTTACAACCGCGCTCTTTCCAGCTCTGGCTGACACTCGCATCAGCACGTTTTCTCCCGAGTCTCGTAAAATCTTATGCAACTGATTTTACCTTAGCCACAGGACGCATTATTTGCGGCCGGGCTGTTTTATTAGACAGGATCTGAGAGCCCTTTAAATCGCAGCCGAGTGTTAAACTCGTTTAGATTACCGCGATCGATTGCGTATACTTGTGTGCACGAGAGCCTTTATTATTCTGAAATACTCTTTGCTTTTTAGTGGATTATTGACTGACCATAATTGCAGAAACACACTTGGGCAAAGTAGCAAATAGAAAGAAATTGGCCTATATTTCATATCGATGTCGGACTACTGCGAATTATGTCAATTTTACGTAAATTTTTTCTTTTTCTTTTTCTTTTTTCTCTTATTTTTACATTAACAAAGACACTGGATTAAAGTAACGTACTGGATTAAAGTAACAAAGAGAATAATTGTGGAAAAGGACTTGTAAAAGTTTTGCACTTTGACGATGGTCTTCGTTCATAGAGACAAATAAATGTACACACGCGCGTACATCAAAGCTTCCTTCCTCGCAGAAGAAGCTGCAGTGTTTTTATTAAATAATACACCGCGATGTATATTTATATCCATTACTCCGGACTGTGTACACGTCTCCGCCAAGGTGCTTGCGTTTTGTTCGCGTTTATGTGCTTCATCATGCGTCATCTACCACGGTGTTATACGTCGCTTATACCTCTGATACGTGCATTCTCTCTTCGGAGATGACATGAAGACACGATAATATGACGTTAATAAGGTTATATCTTTATTTTATTCAAACGGAATGAGATGCCGCGCGAGAACGCGACTAAACAATTTACTGTAAAACGGCGAAACTTTGTGAAAAACTTTACTCTCGGGTAAAAGCGAATAACGTGTACCATCAACAAGTTTTATTTATTTAAAACATTTTATTCCGTTCCCATGTTACCTACCTTACCTACCTAAACTCGCATTTTAATACGACATGATGTCTACGGGTCATGTATACATAATTGAATTCTCGAAACAGAAAGTAATTATGTGCACATGACCGCGTAATGTGCTTTTATACGAAATTCCTTCTATGACGTAAGCAACGTGCATTACAAAAAAAGGATATATGTGTTATTGAGTGGCTCAGTCAACGTATCGATTCCTTGATACGCTTTGCGCCCGCAATTTTCAATCACCCAGGTTGAATGATCGTAGCTGAGTAACGTGCGGCTACCGCACATATCCATTAGGAAATTGAAAATCGCAGATGTTCCCAGTTCAAGTGGCAGAAGGCTCAAAAATGAGAAAAAGAAAACACAAGGGAGCCCCGCGGGGCAAAATCAACGTGTACACGTGTATGTGTGTGTACCAAAAAAATATACAAAAGTATAATAATCCGTATGTCGATAATCTCTCTTAAATTAAACAGTTAATTCTCCGACTATCGCGTGCTCCGACTACGCGTCGATGTCGAGAAACACTAGTATGTATCTCGCATTCTCGCTAATTCCCATAAATCGATTCTTGTTGACGAGCGATAAAATCTCCCTGTGGCCGAGATAATTTGTGTTTCTGATCCGTTGTCGGGCGATTTGGCGTTTATCGCGTTATCTTCGAAGGCTCGTTATTGAACGTTAATCATGTTCGAACGGCGTTCTCTCTGAATCAGCTCCTAGTCTCCACGACTGCCACCTAATACGATTAACCATAATTTATACATGAGGACGCCGGTTAAGTATGCAGGACGTAAATTGTAAAACTCGATACGTCGTCGCGACGACCCTCACGTTTACTCGGGAGGGAATTGATGTTTTATTCAAACTACCGTGCTGCTTAAGATCGAAAGCTGGCTTCGCCTCGTCGCGGTATCCGTAATTTCGTATTCGCCTTCAATATTTGCGTCGTAGAATTAAGTTTAGCTAACGATGCGGCATTTCCGTCACACGTGGATAAAACGCTCGTTTGAGGCGTTCGTGGGCACGACGTTTCGATTTCTCTTTGATACGAACTTAAGAACGGCATGTGCGACGTTAGAATCCAAGAATACAGATCCGTTACAGAATACAGTTCCGTTGCTTGTATTCGCGAGGACGTTATCCTCCGCTCAAATATTGCAAGGTGCATCGTATCGTCTCTAATCGATTTCGACTTGCGTAATACACGTATATTTACAAATTACCGTTATCCGTAACCATTATCCGTAATGGCACTCGAAATTGAAAGGTTGGTAAAGCATGCGCAACTTTCGGAAATGTCGATAACACGAAAGAAAACAGAGAAAAAGTAGACCGAGTACTTTCGTACAAGATGCAATAAATACATCAAAAGTCTTCCTTTATCGAAGCATCTTATATTCCTTGAAGAGGTAATAGAACAATAAAACAAAATCGCTACGGTCTCCAAGCAAGTATCCATCAAGGAAACTTCTTCGAGAACATCTGTGCTGCAGTATCTTGGAAAATAAGTCAACATTAACTGCCAATTGGACCGTATGTCTTACAAGGGAGAACGTAATTTTATATTGTTTAGTAGTTTATAATTTAATATCAAACTAACGACATATCGAAAAGATAATTTCAAGTTTTCGAATTGCTAGCACAAATCGGCTTTGAGTATATATCGTTGACATCTTAACAATCAGTACAACAATTATTATTTAGATGAACAAACGCGCGTTTCTTTTTTATGCGAAGTATAAAAATCACAATCACTTATATTTTCTACGCAACTGATATTTATTTATTTACTTAAAAGTAATGTCTTTTAGATTTAAGTTTTAAGTTTAAGTCTAAATAATCACAATTTTTGTAGAGATAATTGCTACGTTGATATTAAGTAGAGAATGTTCTCACACATACATATCTCGTATACATATCTAATTTTACTGACCTCAATTTTCAAAACCCGAGGCAATTCATAGAACCCTCATTATCATTGATCTCTGGAGAGAATCGTTATTCTAACGGATTAGGAAACGTCGTCGCTCTTTGTCGTAAAAAAGACCAAATCCCCGTCGACCCGCACCGCGACCGCGCTTGATGTGCTTTTTTACTTCCACCAAAATCTCCGATCCGATCGGAAGTTCATTCCGAAGTAACGCCTTCGATAAGACGCTTACAAGTAGGTGCTCCAGTGGGGAAAAGAATAATGAAGTAGAAGAGGAGGAGGTGGAATGAACTTTCGCTGACGGTATTGGTATTCAGAAATGCAAACTTTTATCCCGGAGGTGCCGGAGCAAAGTCCGCGCGAGCATATTCAATAATAGATATGTTTCGATAACGCGCACCGCGCGATTCGTCGTAGCCGCGCGCCGATCGGAACATCGCGATTTTACGATCGATACAAACAATAGAGAAATCCAAGTTGGCGAATAAATTCGCGGAAAATTCGCCGCGCATTGTACGACGAGCGAGTCAACCGGACGACGGAGCGCTTTTTTGTCCGTGCTATTAAGTTTTCCAAGTGCTTCCACAAAGCACCGCGTTACAAAGCTTCGGAGAAGACGAATTTTCTTCCGAGATACTTAATTAATTAGAGCCGTCGCCCTAAATACGACGACGCCGTAATTTAGCCCGCATACGTTCTTGCCGTAATCGACCCATGCCTTTGTCATCGTCGAGCCGCTCAACATCGTCGCTGTTTAAAATACAATGTTCGAATTTTAATCCGGTTATACAAAGGCGATAGGTGTACGAATAAATTATCTAAGTCGATCCGCGCTTTATTTTATAATTGAAAGATTTATACTGCCTATGACAATAACGCGATGTCCTATATTGTTTACGGAGTCAGAGGAGAGGTTATAAATTTTCCGCGCTAATAACATTTTTGTGGAGGTACAGGACCGCTGCCTAGGAAGACGGATTATACTTTAAGAGGTGCTTAATTAATTGGCTGCGCTCGTTTAATTAAATATACCAACTTGCTAAATTGCGTCACGCGTCCCCTCTCCACACAAATGACCCAGTTGTGGACATCACTTTCGTAGAAGCTCGATGACGATGTGAGAGATTAATCATCTCTGGGGGAACCCCGAAGTTGTTGAAAATAATTAAATCGCCAAATTTGAATAGAGCGCACATTTTCCGTTCGTAAACTATTAATATTTTCATAAAGTGTAATTGAATAAGTTCGAATTGGCACCTCATCTCACATCTCGTTTACTCTCGAGAAATGAAGTTACGCTTTTACACAATTCTCCTCTCTTCACGTCTGAATTAACTTAATTTCCCCGACACGGTAGACCATCTTATAATATATTAATCATTTTGTAAACTGCAAAGCGTGACGAAGATATTTCGCTCGTTTACCGTTTTGCAGTAGGTATACATGTACAACCCTCTCGGCAACGAAGGAATAACTACAACGTAATACGCCCGCTTACAGCGGTTAACCCAAGGCGGATGGAGAGGGAATTCGCAGACCCCGCGGCTGAGAGTACCGAGTAAACGTTCTTTGATTTATGGTACGGCTAATAGATTTTCCGTCAGAGTGAAAATTCATCAAATCGCAGTGGTCGCGGTTTAACGCAGATCGATAACCGTCGCGCGTTATCACCGGTCCGGAATTCGCGGTGCAAATATTTTTGTTTCCACCTTGTCAGGCGTTTTTTATGTGTGTGTGTGTGTGTGTGTGTATGTGCGCGCGTGTGTGTTTCAAAAAGTCTCGCCGGTAATCGCGCACATAGATCAGACGGAGAATAACGTTGCGCGCGCAATATCCACCGGTCGCGTCATGATATATCAAAGTGCAATTTACAGTGCTCGCCAATATCAAACGAGCTTTTTCTCCGCTCGCAGGAAATATGGCTGCGTTCCGCCAACGAATTCGAAATTTATAACGGGATCAGCTGTGCGAGCCGATGACGGTCTCCGATCGTAACATCTTTCATCGCGGCTGCACGAAGACGGCGCGCGAGCATCACCGACGAAGAAGGATGTGTGAGCTCGCTTGTAAGAGAAAAGTGAATATTTCACGTCTGCAGTTCTATCGGCGAGCTTTTTTCGCACTCAACAAGTGAGAAGAAGACTACCGCTGCGTGTCGTTGTAAAATAATAGAACGTACCTACTTTTGAGAAAAAATTGCCTTTATAATTGTAGTCGACTCGATCCGTAGGAAAATTTATTACAGATGGAATATCGGTTTGTTTGTCGATGCGAACGTATGTGCAGAACAACAATTTAACGCTCTCCATTGAACGATTGCAAAAGTTTGTTGAAATATTTCGTACAAGCGGACGGACATGGAAATTCGAAATATATTGGCAGCTGTAAAAAAATACAACTCTGACATACTTTAGCGAAATGTTTCGCGACTGACTTCGAGATAACAAATGAGAAATATCGAGAAAAGGAAAGAATTCATCGTTCATACAATATAGGTACAAAACTACTGTGCCGTTAGTCTCTATAATGAGACCGCGCTTCTTTCTCTCTCTTACACACACACACACACACACACACACACTCTCTCTCTCTCTCTCTCTCTCTCTCCAGGAGAAAGAAAAGAAACTCGATTCTCTCAACTCAATCGTATTTTCCTTCCTTTCGATATCAATATTTCCTATTGCCTCGGAACATCGTAGTCTTCCGGCTTATAAGAAATCTCTCCATTTCATTTTCCCGAAGCGCGATGTAAAGCGCTTCCGTTCTATAATTTACACGCGGATAGTATTCCGTCTTGAACAAGAAATGCAATTTAAAACGCACATTATTCCGCATTATATATATATATATCTACCGTTTTTCTTTAAATCTTCGATATTAAAATTATTTAATAAAAAATTATACAGATATCAAACCAACTGCGCGTAATTAAAATATCAGCGTTTTTATGAAACTGAAAAATTAATTAGTAAAAAGTATTCATAGATTCTGCAATCATGCTGAAAGCCGAGACATCGATCGGTTTGTTTTATCGAGTACAAATTGCAAGTATACATCGAAATAATCTTATTACAGATCGATTTTCTAATTTCTTTTGAAACACAAAACGTGATTTGATATTTCACACTTTAGTAGAAAAATTTAGCTGAAGGCATTGATAGATCAACGTTATTTCTATGTATGTTCTCTGTACAAATCTTGACGAATTGACGGCAAATAGCCGTGTGCGATCGATCCTTCTTCATGTCATTCACGAAGTAATATATGATCGCTCTCACAAAAGGATAAAAGACGAATATAAAAGCGTAAAGAACTCGAAGAACATATAAAAGAGAGAGAAAGAGAGAGAGAGAGAGAGAGAGAGAAACGAATGGGAATCCACTGAAACACATTAGCAAAAGCTTAGAAAGTTTTTCTCAATGTTCTTCATCGTTCTGCATAAAATAAATTTGTCGACGCATTTACTGACATTAGCTGCACAAGCGGGCTTCATTTTGTGATATGCGTTATGCATTCGTGGGAATTTTTTGATGTCAGGAAAACAGACGATGCAGAAGGTAAAACGAATCGGCGGGCATAGCAGGAAAAGGAAGGTTCATCTCGATATGCGTTTCTTTATCATATCGTGAGTCTGATACGAACAGACGCAAGGAAAGGAAAATTTGCATCCCAAAGAGTTTACATTGGGAATACGAATGCCCGGCGCAATATTTTCCGGGAAAACGGTTTCTCCGTCATGTCGGTCGTCGTCCAACGAAAATCGACGGCGCGTATACATATCCATATAGAATGTGTGTGTGCGTGTGTGCCATGTATACGGAGACGGAGGAAGGTTCTTACGGTTATTCAGAAACCGCTCGACTCTTTAGAAATTTTGCTGAGAAGTGAGAACGATATAACCGCATTTAGCGCTAACTATGCGATCCCTTTATGAACCACCTTCGAAAATACGAGCTTTCAGGTCGAGGAAAGTAGCGTTAAACCGGCGACGGGCAAATTGCACTTCGGCAGCGACTTCTCGAACTTCGCTCGGCAATACGTTGGATGTATATAAAATAATAGAAAAGGATCTTCTCTTATATATTTCCGCGCTCATTTAATTAAACGGCAAAGCTTTTAAGAGGCTTATAAGTTTAAGATTTTCCCGCCATCTTATCGCGACGACACGTCTGCGGTTGTCAGCAATTTTCTTCTGCACTTATTCGACTCTCTCTCTCTCTCTCTCTCTCTCTCTCTCTCTCTTTCCGGACTATGTGCCGCTTCTCGATTCGGGATAAGAACTTTTTCTCGACTTTTAAATGGTTCGTCGAAGAGATAATTTATTCTCGCAGCTGCCCTGCGCGCTACGTGAGACTGCTATTATTAAGAAAATTCTACGACAAGTCCCCGAGACACGGACACGTCTCGCGAAATTCCGCTCGAGTCACCTTGGCATTCGCAATTTAGCGCGACTCGAAACGCGAACAGTCGGTTTGCTGACGAGAGGAACAACGTTTGTAATGGTAATTTCCGATGACACTGCGCGCACAGTTTTATAGCAATAACTGTTCGAGTTTGCAATGGAAAATTGCCGCGGACGATTTCTCTGCAGAAAAACTCAACACGTGCATTGAGAAAGCGGCGAGCGCAGCCACATGTTCGCATAATTTATGCGCGCCGAAATGACAGTTCTACGCCTTAGTACATATAAAAACTCTCAACAGAAATCAGAAATCCGAACATGTGGCTGCCAGATGACGAGGACGGCTTCCTATCCTTCAGATGATTTCTAAAATTTGCTAGTCCTCCGCTTTCGAAAAACGGAAAATTCGTCTAGCAAGAAGGGAAAGTAACGCGTCATCTCCAAGCCGAGCACACAGTTCGCCGTTGCTCGCGGTATGAACACGTCAAGCTTATCCAAGTCGCTTGCTTGGAACTCAGTCGCTCGCTGAGTAGATTTGCTTCGCAGACTAGTCGCTTGCTAGCTGC
>QVOB01021551.1:0-16275 GCA_014839585.1 Pseudomyrmex concolor
AAAAAAAAAAAAAAAAAAAAAAAAAAAAAAAAAAAAAAAAAAAAAAAAAAAAACGCGCAACGCAGGAGCCTCGTACATCCCTAGCCATTTATTCTCGCCAGATCCGATACGGAGATACATACGTAAATAATATCGATAAATATATATATATATATGTCTTAATATATATATATAAATAGTACGATCCTCTTTACACTAGAGTACAGATCATCATCATCATATATACATCATGGATGGAGTCTTCGCAAATAGTCATTGGAATAATCGACGAGGTTTTTTTTCTCTTAAGTTTAAAAATTTACGCGATGTTTAACCTTAATGACTCCTATTGTCCTTAATCGATCTAATGATTTTCGATGCAAAAGTAGGAAAATAGCGAGTGATCAGCTTGTCGTTTGCGTTTCGCCGAGTGGAGAGGGGAGAGCCTTCGAGCGATACGACGAACGTTTACTTTGATGAAAAGGACGGAGAAATGATAAGCAAGTTTCAAAAGTTTAGATCTAACAGTGTCTCTCGGATCATGTCTTGTCGGAAATCCGCGAGCGGCACACTATAACCTGCGGTTTTCAATAATCATACAAAAAACAGCGTCTATCAGACAGACGTAAAATTTGCGACTAACTCAGTGTACAAGACATTTCAAAATTCATATAACTTACACCATATGTTTGACATTTATATATTTCACACAAGAAATATATTTTTGATATGAAATTTTGAGTCGTGGTTTTTTTAAATAAACTTTTTGTTTAGACAAAGATATGTATTAATGAATAATAGATAAGGAGGAAACACGGTCGATGAAAGTATGCGAATTTCAGAACGACTCATACACTTTGTTTTTCACGAAATAAATGCATAATAATGTTGAAAAAGAAAAGAAATTTTATTTACACGTGCAATGTAAACTCACGTGACTACTCAGTACAAAAAACTAAAATGAATTAACGCACCTCCTCCTATAACCATCCTTCGAAAATTCGCCCTAAGAGAAGCAAACTAAATGTTGAAGAGATTCTCAGTTTCGCGAAATTGTTTTCTAGGATTTCGCTATCGCAACTTCAGCATTAACTATCACATAGTAACCGAAAGCGTTTGTTTGTTATCCATATGTATTACGGCCCTAAAATTATTATTTAAAAGCGACTAGAATCCTTCTTTAGAATCACAATCGTCATCACGCTCTATCTCACTCTGATTTCGAACTTCTCCGCTCTTTTTGTGAGGAAACTATCGAGTTCCTCACATTAGAGCAAACCTCATTTTAAGCTGTCAGCTAACTCGCAATTTGATCGTTGAGTAACTGTTCAGGTTCGACCTGCGGTCTTTTAGCGCACGTCTTTTAGCTGTCATTTGCGCGCGGTTCATTGTTGGTAACCATTCGGTGGATTCGGCGCTTCTTGACTATCTATACTGTAACCGGTAATACTGTCTGGACTTTGAAGAGATGCCGCGTAGAGCGGGTTGATTGGTGTAGCGTTTGTGTCGAACTGGGTCGAGTCATAAACGCTGTGATTCTGTAAAGAAAAGAAAACATTCCTCTGTGTGCATTCACCGAGATATTTAATTACTTTATTGAACGTTTATATGTGTGAAAAATTGTACAAATACATTGATATCGATAAGGTTTTGCGATAATCAAACAGTGAACATTGTTCGAAAGCACTAAAACAAAAAAAAAAAACATATCGAATTGAAGCTAAAAAAAAAAAAAAATATCGATGCGCATACAGTGTACATTGTGCGCGCAACACAAACACCATTTAAAAAACAATATTTACAGAATTCCATTGTTTAAAAAAAAGCAATTCGATATCGTTGCCACAGAAAGATTGTCGAACGTTAGTGTGATAAAATAAATGAAACTAAGTGCATCGACTACATAAAACAGTTTAATACTGCAAGATACGTCTAAAACCATGCTGTGATATTTACAGTTAAATAAAGCTCTCAAATGGTCCACCATCTCACCATATACGTTATAGTGCATATATTATATAGGGATTAATAATTAACGAAATATTAATCAACATAACACTTGAAACATTAAATATAATATTTACAAATGAACCGACTACCCTATATATCAACAGACTATTTACTGTGATTCGGTTTGCTTGTAGGAATCTCGAGAGGATTTAGGATCGGAATCGGAAAACAGAACTTGTTGCGCTTCGCTCATTGATGACGTTTCATAACGTTTTTCAGATTTCCCGCGAGGCTTTGTTATCGCTAATAAGTAATCACTCAAACCACTCGATATTCCTTCCCTCGAATAGTTTTTGCTTTTTCTATAAACGTCGGCTGTACGAGAGGGAATAGATTTTAAAAGCAATTCATGCGTAACGTTCGAGGTATGGGACACATTAAATATCGTATTATCCGAACATGCTTTAAACATCTTGGCGTCTGAACGCGTTGTAAAATTGCTCGGCTTCGCGCCAGCGTTCTCTTCGATTGAGGTATCGACGTCGCTTGTTCTCAATTCTTGAGGATCTTTTGTTTTGATCTCATAATTTCCACTTTCCAATATGACTTGCAAACTGCTCTCTAACGGAATTTGAAATATTTCCGGAGAACTACTACTGTAACATTGGGAAATATTCTCAGATGTAATCGCGCGATTCTCAGTTGTCTGATCTACCGTACCTTCCAGACTACTTTTTCTTGTTTGAGCGTATAAATTAACGTTACTGTCTATCGCTATCGGCTTGTACAGAAATTTACTAGCGGTATCACTGCGGAAGAACAAATTCGAAACGCTGCTGGAGCCGTCGTACGTAACTTGTCGATTCGAATTTGATAGTAAATCCGGCGCGCTTGTTTGGGCGGATCTTAAGAGATAATTAGTCAACTTAGAGGTGTCTTGTTTTGTGCTAAGACCTGTATCAAAGCTTCTAATACCGGATTCTAAGCGATGTGGTGCGCTGAGAGCGCTGTGTTTAGGATCTTTGGTAGTTGTTAAGGAGTAAAGAGAAGATCCCTTTCTACGAACAAGCGATTTCGATGCTTGGGGATTATACAGCGGCATGTGAATAGAAGGTGTATGGACCTGATAGATGTAATCGCTGTCGGTTTTCAAGGACGAGAAACTCTGTTGATGTGGTAACGATACCGTGTCCTCGTCCATAGCGTCGTCCACTTGCGCCTTATAAGAGAACATTATCGAAGGTTGTGAAACTCTAAAACAAAATCGTTTTCAAAATACAACATTAATATACAACCATGTGCGTTTATCAGTTCAAATTGATTGGATATTGATAGCTTACCCGAAGAACTCGGACAGGAATGTATGATAAACCAAAGGAGTAAAAAGAGTTAGGTATACTGCTGCAGTGAAGTCTACAATGCACAATCCTACTGGATTCTGTGTGTAGTTCAGAAAACCCGCGCCAATTGACTGCACTAGATCCAGTGTCGCTAGCGTTCCGGCATAAACATAAAAGCTTTTCCGTGCTGTAAATCCATATGAGAGTTAGATTGACAACAAAGATTGACGAGAAAGTTAGTGTGCAATAAAAGCACTCACTGGGAAGAGCTAGGCGGTCCCGTAACCTTGTCCATGGCAGTATTAATATAAAGAGATATATCTAGAAGACATATGAATGTGTTCAGTAAGGAATTATCAATCATCTGGCAAAAAGTAATAACGTGCGTACCGTACCGTGGTAAAAACGAGACTGCTGCAGAACCAAAACATCATGCCGCCGTGACCAAACACATAGAAGTCACGGCTCGGAATATGAAATGTGTCATCCGGCAAAACTAATTCTAGTGTTCCTTGTGTGATCGTGTATGCCAATGCTATAAGCGACGTAGCAAGTAGCACTCTACGAATACTAGAGCGACTGTCCAAATGACCTGAGGAAAAACAAAAGAAAATTAGCAAATACATATGTTTCTTTTCCCGACTCACACGATACTCACCAAACGCCAGACCAAATATAACCACACTCATCTCTGTAGATAGTAGAAAAAATCTCACTGTAACCCATAGTACCTTGTCAGCTTTGCCACCCACTGTTGCAGCTGCGTTTACAGTCATTGATACTACGCATCGTATTAATGATATAACTACATTACAAATTACAAGACCATAGAAAGCTAAAAATATTGGACTACTTGTTGCGCGCAACTTAAGCCTTGCTCGATTAAATCTCATTGCGATAAAAAGGAGAAATAAAAGATTTGGTACTAGGATAATGACGTCCCATATTCGTATTCTGAAAAGAATACAAATAAGAATACCAATTTGTCTCTTACTGATACATTTGATTAGGTATAATCTTACTGTTGTACCTTGAATCTTCGATTTCTTTATATAGAATGAGTTTGCAGAAATGCTCATCATCATCAATCGCTCTGCTCACATTTGGAATCATTGTACTGCTCAAGTCATATGTGTGCATCCAACTTTCAGATACCTCTTCCTTTTCAGCACCGTACATCTCCTATCTTGAATGTCACACCTGATCTTCTCCTATAGCTTCACTGAGCAAAAACGAATCATGAAAAAAATAAATCATCAAACACTGTGTTAAAAAAAAAATCGTAATATAATTATCACAAAACAAAGAAAATACATAAACAAAGAAATCGAACAAAGAAAAATAACTTTATGTATTACATACACAGAACTCTAGCACTTTATGATTGGCAAATACAATTGTTTCAAACAATCTTCCAATGACACATCAAAGAGATTTAAACTGTCAAACATAATATCACATAACAAACATAACCTAAACCCTAAACCGTTTTCGCGATCATGTTAACATGTTTGACGCATCAATTCACAAAACAGAAGTGAAACGCGCGAGCACAGATCAAGATGAAAAATCATCGAATACAAAAATTCTGCCAACGACATGCGAATTTTACAGCTGACGTTATTAAAAAATCGATAAACAGTCGTCGATTGTGTCAGTTGTCAAACTTGTGACAGAAACGTCCTCGACTACAGTAACAGGTTTAGATAATTAGATAAACAGTCGTTAATAAGCTTACTGAGCGTGAATACGCTTTCATTTTTCCTTGCGGAACGGCGCGCTTTTTCCAACTAACTGATGCAAACGCTCGATGCGTAACGAACTCGCACTTAGAAATTCTCTCGTCCACTCTTTTCCACAAACCCGCTCCGATATCTATTCTATCCGCTCTCTCCTATTTGATTGGCTATCTCGTCCTTTCTCTTGTTTTCTCTCTGTCCCTCTTTCGAAATCGTGACCTTCCTTCGTTCACTCGCGTGAGCATTAATTAGCGTTTCGCTACGATATTTCAGTGTCCATTCTACCGATCAGACTCGAGAGTGGACGCTAGGGCATGTGCATACGTGTTATCAGAGAGAAACCTAAGAACGGCCAAACCTATAAGAAAATGTGTAATCGTTTAGCTGCCCCGTTAGTCAGCGCGATGTCCACGGGTGGTGCACATCGGCAACTACATAGCCGTGTACACGACTTGTCGGTGCGTAAACAAACATGGACATGGTTCTATTCCGTGTTATATCCACAAGTTGCCACCTCTATTCTATGCTTATGTGCACGAGCAACCAGATTTAGAAAAAATAAAAAATATAAATTTCTTCTCGGAAACATGTTACTTTACATTTACTCGTAAAAAGTTATATTGTACATGCGTGTGCTATATTTTTTAACCACACCAGAAGCAGTACTACTGCATCTGACAGTCCGCAGTCTGTACAAAGTAGGACGGAAAAATATACGGTAAATATGCATTTTAGGTCACACATAACCGATTTCGATGTGCTTTATACAGTCAACTCTTACAGTCAACTCTTCATATTTGCGCGAATTTGGGGCTGTAGGGGAAGAAGGTGCAAATATAGAATTACCCCTTCTTTGCCTCCAACCTAGCGGAACTAGTGACACCATGAGCAGTTTGTTGCGTTGTGGAATAGAGCGCAGTAGAAGAGGAACTTATGTGTGTTAGTTTGAATATATGTGAAGGGGAACGCGCAAATATCGAGTGCGCAAATATGGAGAGTTGACTGTATATGTTGTAGGGCAGGTCATAATACTAATTACGTAAAACAATTTTTTGGGAGACGGTCTTAGTTTAGAAGATATGGCAATTTAAAGTTTCGGAACAATACTACTATTTTTATGTTCTTTTTGTTCGTGTTGTGAGCGTATAGGCAAGGGGTGTTACATACAAATATTTATGTGTATGCGTGGAGACAGTGTGTTCCGCCCCCCCCTTCGGGGAGGCTCCACTATAAAAAAACTATAGACTAGTATAGACACATAGGTTTAAATTGAACCTCGCTTTGCGCGGAAAATTGTAAACCTAAGTGATATCTTGCTACAATAAGCGACAACTTAAACTAAGGTGAAGTCCATGGGTTTACAACTTTCCACGCAAAGCGAGGTTCAACTCAAACCTATGTGTCTAGTTTTTTGATAGTGGAGCCCCCCCGAAGAAGGGCGGAATACTACCTCCACGCATACATTTTTCACGCAAAGCAAAATTTCATAAATATATACAAACAAAATATTAGGTAAAATTATCTGCTTTACTGTCTGACACGTACTGACAAACATACATAGTAATCGTTTTTGTGATTCTATTTCTTATAAATAACTTTACATTCCTTTGTTTACATTTTTATACACATCCGACATACACAAACTTTGTTGTAATAATATCTAGAATAAAGCATTAAAATTGTATTTTGTACGTAATATCAATTTTGTTGTACGTAATATCAGATTATAATAATCTTATAATATCTAGAATAAAGCATTAAAATTCTGAAACTTCAAATTGCCATATCTCCTAAACCAAGGCCGTTCCCCACAAAATTTTTTTACATGATTACTCAGTATGATCTGCCCTACAACATATCTGAAACACATCGAAATCGGTGATGTGTGACCCAAAATGCATAATTACCAAATATACATACACTTTTACATATTATATAACAATAAATTCTATGTACAACTAAAGACGTTCTAACTTCTTCTATTTTCTATTTACCTATCATCCCTAAACTTACAAAACACTGCTTGCAATAACAAAAACATAATAAAACCATACTTAGAAAACTACTTCCCTGCTAAAAAAGTGTTTTTTGGCAATGAGTTTGACGCTGTTTTCTTTCCACGAACACTTACCATTTTTGATACATTGTTCACAGAAAAGCGATGCAGCTAAAGAAACATTGCTGAGTCAAACTCATTGCCAAAAAACACTTTTTTTTTCGTTTTCTCAATTGTTTTTATCATACCATTATCACAACTTAAATGTTTATAGTCCTGATAGCCAAATGTATGCCAGCAGTATATATATATATGCATGCAGGTTTAATCAGCATTTTGCAGCAGATTCCATTCAGCTGTGTCATCATAGTGAGTGAATTATGTAGGGTCGATATGTAAAGAAAACAATACAAAAATATAGAAATAAATGAACAATGAAATGACAATAGCATGTTATGCTTCAAATCTGCTATATTTATTTTAGCCAGTTCTGCTTGATTGCAATAATATTTGCATCACGGCATGACACATTCATATTCTCTTTTTTTTTCTACTCTTCTGTCGACACTAGTTGAAATAACAGATTATGTTTGAATGCTGACTACATTGTACTGGCATAATGGATTATTGCAGAATTTGCAAAATATGCTCATTCAGTCTTGGTTATTTGGGAGTGTGTAAATATTTCGTGCAGAGTTTAAAAAGTTAATAAAAAAAAGTTATTTCAGGGAAGTTGTTGGCAAGAATACTACGCCGCGAGAAACTTTGTCCAAGCGACGTATTTGTATGATAATCTCATTTTTTCAACGTAAAACTCAGGCGTCCTAGGCACAGACTGCGGACTGTCATATGCAGTAAGTAACATGTACTGCTTCTGGTGTGGTTAAAAAATATAGCACACGCATGTACATGTATAACTTTTTACGAGTAAATGTATAGTAACATGTTTCCAAGAAGAAATTAATTTTTAATTTTTTGAAATTTGCTCGTGCACATAAGCACAGAATAGAGTGGCAATTTGTGGACATAGCACGGAATAGAACCATGTCCACATTTGATAGCTTACGCACCGACAAGTCGTGTACACGGCTATGTAGTTGCCGATGTGCATCACTCGTGGACATTGCGCTGACTAATAGGATAGAGCTTAACGATTACCACATTCTCTTATGGGCCTGGCCGCTCTCAGGTCAGGCTTCTCTTCCCTACCTATGATAGTCCGCAGTGTATATATGTATGTATGTACGTTTCAGTACATTTACTCTCATGGCTTTGGCCGTCCTCAGCTTTCTTTCTCTGATTCTCCTAATTCTAGTTTTAAAGAAGAAAATGCAAGTTCTGTTTTATAAATCTTGTAATTCTTATGATAAAAATTTCTGTCATAGTCTTAATAATAAGTATATTTAATACTTTTATTGTTTATAAATATTTTATGAAAAATAAAATATATATCTATCTAGGCTATACAAATAGTTTAAATATATACAAATAGAAAGATAAATGAATTCAAACGTTCTTATAGGTCTTATAATTTGTTAAAAAATGTTCATAAAGATTTACTCACGCCAGATAATGGTCAGACAATTTTGATAAAAGGAAATTATGAATACTGGCATTATTGTTGTGACAATTTCAATGACAGAGTAAGACATCAAAATAAATTTGATATTTGACATTTTATATTATGTATAATATGTATACTATAAACATAGCTATAGTTTTATATTTACAGGGTTGGGGATGTGGATATAGAACATTGCAAACTATTTGTTCCTGGTTTATAAATAATATTTTTAATGATGAAAAGATAGTTCCAACTATCAATAAAATCCAAAGAATTATTGATGAAGTTGGAGACAAGACCAATATATTTGTTGACTCAAGAAATTGGATAGGAACTTTTGAAGTAAGCTTAATTCACTCATCTATTGTCAGAGTTTTACATGAAAAATTGATGTTTCTGTGAAAAATATGTTACAGGCATTTCTTGTCCTGAATCATCTATATAATGCTCCTTGCAAAATAATTCATGTTTGGAAGGGAACAGAGTTAAAAACACAAATAGATACAATTAAAAACCATTTTATGGAGTTTGGCAGTCCCATTATGATGGGTGGAGATAAAGATTGTTCTAGCAAATGTATAGTAGGAATACATCTTGGAAACTGTACACACTTGCTAATAGTTGATCCGCATTTTGTTGGAAAAGCAGCAAATGTGGAAGATTTAAAGAAAAGAAATTGGGTAAAGTGGCAAAATTTGGATGACTTTGACGATAGTTCGTTTTATAATTTGTGTTTGCCGCAAGTAAAATGTGATATGAAGAAATAATTATTTATATAAATTAATAAAATATAATAAGATTTGTAAGATGTTACATTTTTTTATAACAAATCATCATTGATTGACATTACAATACTAAAATCTAATACTCTAATCTACTATACTTTGATTCTTATATGACATTAAGTAATTGCGAGACATTTTTAATTCATGAAATACACACTGAAGAATACGGCAGGTTGTTTAAAGCAATTAGTAATTTCGAGAATTGCTTCAATCTGTATTTAACACTAGACAAACACCTTGAAGTATCCAATGTGAAATATGTTCTGGCGTTGCCAAATCTGCTTCGAACACCAGACCAATGCCCAAGGCGTTCCGTCGATTCGACGTAGTATATACTGGAGTTTTAAATGTATTCTGTAATACGAAAACATATTTTACATATATCTTGGGACTATCACAAGAATTAAGTCTTTTTTTGATTATACAATTAATTAAATTTTCAATACCTGTAACTTCAGTCTATGAACTTCAGTGGGTACGATAGTTAATATTGGCAGCTCTTCTATGAGAACTTTCGGATAAGATCTCTTCAAACATTGTTCTTCGGCGTCCCATCTGGCACCTTCCAAGTACAATCCGTGTACGTAACAGCCCTATTTTAAATAAGAACGATAGAGTAACGCAACATTCATAATTAAATTAGAATAGAAAAGTAATTTATATCGCCGGAATCTACTTGATCCGGTCTTTCTTCTACATCATCAGGCTTGAGGAACTTCGACACCGTCGTGTAAATTACGGAACGATCAAGTGGCCAATTGTTTTTGTGGCAAGTTATTTGCACCAGAGCTGCCAGGTAAGTCTCTGGCACGTGCAATCCAGCCATCCAAAGCACTACGGGTTCATTCGCGCCAGACTGCGTGAAACAAAAATGAAAAAAATTATATAACAGTACATGCTAGTGTATAAATCAATATTTTTGCTCAATCATACCCAATTAGTGTACTGATTTATCCTCTTTTGAAAATGATCCATCCAATTAGCGAGATTCTTTTGCGTGTCTGGCGCCAATCTCGCCCATTCCTTGGGCAGAGTGCCGTTATAAAGTGCCACAGAGATATTATCGAGCACTGCGTCCATTCCAATTTCACCAGCAATAGCCTGAAAATAAAACGTTTTACCAGACTTAGAAAAAGAAATTTTATTTTACATATTGCGTCATATATTTAGATAAGAAAGAATTAAAGAGAGAAATAGATTTTGAAAAATCACAGCGCAATAAGAAAGACAAAGCTTGTTGCAAAATAAAAAAAAACTAAAACGTTCGTGACGATAGAATTTGCAAATTTATATTAATGAGAAATATTTTATATATTTCGATGATTTATCAACCTTTCTCAGCTGATTCAATGTTCTCGTCATTGTTTCTGTTAGTTTGTTAAATCTTTCCAATTCTTGAAATAGAACGATTGCAGTCGGCGTTACGGACACACCGAAATTTTTCTTGACTTTGTCAATATTATACGACGTTGGTATCCTGGCTAAAATCTCCTTTGCCACGTTATCGATGTACTCATCCTTGCTCACGCCAGTCAAGCTTATTGCTAGATATATAAAAACGATGTTAAATTATTCTTACCCAATTAAGCTAATTAGTCAATTAGCGCGATTTATTTTATATATAAAAAAAAAGTATAATATATTAAAAAAAATAATTTATAAATAACACACAAAGTCATGCTATCAAACAATTGTAATAACTGAAGAGTATTGAAATTGGTATTGATGCAAGTTGGCTCAGTGGACCGCTTCAGGTTACGCCATTCTAGGAAAAAGTATTGAAATAGTTTTTCTGCAATAAAATTAAACATTTGTATGTTCGTACAAGTTTGTGGCTGAAGTTCCACAAGGTGCTTCCATATATTCTTAACGGTTTTCGTGAAATATCCGATCTCAGCATTTGGATGCAAGCCAAACACTTCCGGAGTGTTCACTAACGGTAGTTCCTCGATGAACTTTAAATAGTCGTTGCGACTTCCTTCCGGCGGTATCACATAATCGACGGCGATATCTTTGTAAAAGTGAAATGGTTGAAACTCGTCGAATAAAAACTCGCCGAAGTACTCGTCCATGTAGGTGTGAGAGACGCGACGATCATAACAATCTATCACTCTTCCGCCGTACATCACCTTAATTCAAACACAAAAAAAAAAAAACAAGCTGCACATTCAAGATTTCGATGTAAAGTATGATAAGAAAACGGTTCATAATAAAAAAGTTCTAAAAATGTCAAAATATTAATTAAAGCTTGTGATAATGAACGACTTAAATTAGAAGTCAATACAAATGTATATGCTGAATGTATGTGCAAATATATTTTTTAAATGTTTAAACTAATATACGTGAAAATGCGAATTAAATTAAATTCGAATTCAATTCAATTCAATTTATTTGAAAACGCTTGAGAAGTAAATTAAATATTTTATACATATGAGATGCAAACCAAGCATCTTGAGTGAATTTTTGAATTAAATTTGATTCGAATTTTCACGTGTATTAATTTATTACATGTTTAAAAAATATATTTGCACGTACATGCGGTATATCGACTCGCATCTCTAATTGAAGTTGTTTTCGTTAAAAAGAATTCTTTAAAACGCAAAATTCGTGCCATACTTCGCCAATTAGATACTTCAAACTGTTCCACGGCACTTTGGACTTCGATGTGGCCATCGCTTTTGTCAGGTAAGTATCTAAGATCATCGCACACACATTAAAATCGGACTCGTTGAAGTCGTAGTTAATATTCCATCCGATCTTGTCGTACTTTCTCCTCTCCTGCGATGTTAGATAAAACGCTTTCAAAATTGCTCCGAGAATTAAAATACACGATCGTATCTTAAATCTGTTCGCCAACCTGAATAACTGCGTGATAAAACGCTAAAACATAAATCAAGTGTTTGTAAAGAGGATGGGAGCAACTTTCCAAGACCTGCGGTCGCATCTTGAGATACGTGTTTTGCAAGTTTAACTTCAATCCGCTCGGTGGTTCTGTGACGACTGCAAATAAACTTTATGGAGGAAAAACGCAAGTTCCATCGAAAAAGATCACAAGAGATTTCTCGCGTTATACCCTTCAGGGATAGTTGAAGTATTCCGATCGGAAAATTAGGAGTGGGTTCCGTAGTGAGCCAAAGACGAAAATCAGGATGAGGTTTCTCTACGTTCTCCACTATTTTTTCCAAATCTTTCGCAAAGGACAAAAGTAAATGGCAATTTTGCAGCATCAGCCATTGTCCTCTCGCCATTGCCGTGTTCAGCAATTCCATCGCGATCTAATATAAAAGAGATTAATTAAGAGATTAATTTTTTTACAAAAGTAATAAAAATTTTATATGCGATATTAAAATAACGTTTTTATTTATCATATTGTACGCATTCAGCAATTATTTTATTGCATCTCACCGTAGCTTGATTTTGTCCGAGCGAGAGGCATCTGAATTTTCCACCTCCCCAGCCGTATCGATCAGCCAACTTCATCAATTCGGCCGTGGGATCCGAGCCCGGGCTCAGGATGAAAACGACAGGCATGGTGGGTGTACTTTCCTCGAAGATCATGTCAAAGTTCAGATGTGGTGGTGTGATGTATTGCTCGCCCATGATCTCGGTAATATAATTGATGATGCCGCGATAGACGCGGTCCACTCGAAAACAGCGTATCAGCATCAGCTTCTCGAATGCCGTAATCCGAACGCTATAATCGCACGGAAGTTCCTCCGATTCCGGCATGTCCGAGTCGTGCCACTAAAAGAAGACAGTTAATTAGTTTTCCGCGCAAATTTTTTTAATCGTCATCTTTTTTTCGTCTACCTTCTTCCATTCGTCCTCGTGATCACGTAGCTCTTCCGGAAGTTGTTCGAACTTGTCCGGGAAATCGCTCGCCAGTTTGAGAATATCTTCCCAGCCTGACGAAGGCAACCACTTGACGGGATTCGGTTTGACCGACTTTTCTAAAGCCGTGCTGCCTTTGATGAAGAACTCCAATTGTTCCTGCGTCACGTTATTCACGCTCCGCTCTATCTTCACGCAAATTTGTAGGGAGAAGAGCAACTTGTGTCGCTCGAATATTCCGGTGCAGCCGTAGTCGTAGACATTCTTCGTCAGCATCGGAATGATGTTTCTTAGTCGTTTCTCGAGCACCGGATCCGACAACGACCTCTTCAGCGAGTGAATGAACACTTCGACGTAGCTGATAAGGGAATACTGATACATGGCGTTTACGGTGGCCATGTCCGCCAGCACGGAGAACAAAATGGCACCTCGCACCGCCACCGGACGATAGCCCTCGCGTAATCTGTTTATGTCGAACGACGTGACTTCGGCGAGAAATAGCTTCGACTTCACTTCGCTGGTGCCGGCCTTGATGTTCTCCAACGTCTCGATCAGATCGAGATTGTCGAGCATGTTGCCCTGATCCGCTGCGATCTCACGCAGAAGACTGTTTTCCAGTTCCTGTAGTAGGTTCTTGTTCTCGCTGGTTTCCACGATTAGAGTTTCCCGTTGCTCCTCGATGTCCGGTCGCTCGGTTCTTACGACCACTGACAGAAGTTGGTTCTCCAAGCCCTGAAAGAAATGTAACTGGTCTCAATAAGCTTTTTGATAAGATATTTCTTAAAATTTACTGCAACACATCGTGATATTACCGCTGTGGTGACCATATAATTGATAACAACCGCTTTCGCGAACACGGCGGCGTCCAGACTCGGATTGGACATTTTCGTCGTCAGATAAATACGAAATCTCGAGTCGTACTCCACTTCCTTATCGCCGAGAATGACGAAAGTTCGTCCCGCGGAAACTACACGATTTTGTTAAGTTTTATCACTTTTCACACAATTTTTTCAAAGACTACAGTGACTACATTTTCATGAAAATCTCTCTCGCTTACACTGTATATTTTTCGACAAGACGTTGTCCAAGATGGGATCGACTTCGTCTACATCTTGGATAAGCACCGGTAGACCGTATTTGACCGCTAATTCCACTTGTTTCAAAAAATCCGCGTCCGTGAAAGAGATGATCTTCAGATTCTTCTTCTGCTCTCGTTTTTTGATCCAATTCAACGCTTGTTGCTGAGGATCGATGCAAAGCGCGAATCTAGACGCTTTCATGGTCAATATACCGTTTTGCACAGAAAGCTCGTCCGGTGGAAGACCTTCTGAGTTCCATCTTTGAAACAGATACGATGCATGAGACTTCAGACAGTCGCGATATCAGTGTCATGTGTTAAATTTTTTTACTTTCAATAAAATTATATTCAGAATAAAGAGAGGATAAATTCACTTACGTGCTAATTTCAACGTCATCGGTCAAATGCATTTCGAGCTTGAACGGTTTCGACAAGGGTATTTGTTTTTCCAAAATGCTCTTTTCCCAATTGTTGAACATTTCATTTCTGAACTCGTAAGAAAACGGCCCGCTATAAGCGAGAAAAGCCGCTCCGAGCAAGCAATTTCCTGTGATCTTTTTTATGTCATCCTGCAGAGCTGTCAAATCTGTCTGCCAGCGTTCGTTCTCGGACGACAGTCCAGAAATCAGTTTATCGGCAGCAAAAAGCCGTCGTCCTAATAGGTCCGTCTCGTCTTGAAGCTGTTGTCGCTCGGTCATTGCAACATCATATTTTGCATTCAGCTCTTTAATCGTTTTCTCCAATCGTTGCAATTCTCGTTCTTCCTTTTCCAACGCACGTCGGGCTTTAACGGACTCTTCTTCGAGCGTCTGGACTCTGTCCATCTTCGGTTTTACCTGTAACGACAGATTACAAGAAAGTAGAAAGAGATATTATTATTTTTAAGAAAAAATAGAATAAATAAGAGAAAGAATACAAGTAAATAAAAGAAAAAAATAAAGTGGTTTTGTTTTTGTTTTTTTTTTTTTTTTATTTGAAACACAGAGAAAAGACAACAAGAGAAATTAAATTAAAAATTATCAAATCGTACGCAAAAACTCTGCAAATACCTCTCTGAAAACTGCACAATAATCCAAGACAGCGAGCACAAATCTGTACAAGCCGTATCCCGCTTTGCTGATGACCTGCATCTGATCCAATTTATCGCTCTTCTTCAAATGCGCTCGTACCGCTTGTTGCTGTTTCAACGTGATCTGATCGCAGTTCATTTCTTGCAAACTTTTCAGAAAACCTGGATCGCTCATCAATCCTTTCGCTCCTTTCCAAGATACGTCTCTGACACCTCGAAGCATTGCCACGCATTCTGATACAATTTGCACTGGCTCGGGCGGGGTGACAAAAGATCTGAATTGTTATTAATAATTCTTGTTATTTTTTGTAAAAAAAAAAAACACAATATTTTAGTATAAAACTCAAGACTTGTTCTCTTTTTCTTATGTGATTTCTTATCGAAGAAAGAATTTAATTTGAAATTACGAACCTTATTTCGGTGATATCTGCTTTCTCGAGCTCGCCCAGCGCGAGTTTGGCCGCGTCGAGAGCCGGTTTAGCCTCTTCTAACGCTTGCTTGGCCTCCGCTTCCTCCGTAGCAATTATTTTCTTCTTTTCCTCGATCTCCTTTCTTTTCTCTTCGCTCAGATTCTTCTTTTCCATCGCAATGTTCGTGCTGTTGCCGATTGACGCGAGCAGTTGCTCGCAATTTTTCGTTTGATTGAGCACTTTGATCTTCTGCACGGCCAGTATCTCATTCATCTCTTTCAGATTGACTGAAGTCTGCGCGATTTTTTGCAACCCTGATAAACGAATTACACGCGCAAAAATATAAAATTGCTTTTCTTTGGAAAACAAGTTTCTTAATTAAAATCAAAGAAAATAAAAAAGATAAATATGATGTAGATAGATCTTATATTCAATTATACGCATAAAAATTATTATTTGTAAAAAAAAAATATTAGTTTTGTTTTAAAATATTTGATTAAGAAAACTTAAAAATTAGAGAGAATATTTGTATGA
>QVOB01021640.1:0-20295 GCA_014839585.1 Pseudomyrmex concolor
AAAAAAAAAAAAAAAAAAAAAAAAACAGTTTGTTGATAGGAAAAATCACTGGGACGCGAGGAAAACATTCATCGAGCGTCGCGGAAGCGGAGAGATTCTAAATTTTAACTTCGCGAATTTCGCGAAATTCTCGCGTGTGATTTTTCGATCGAGCGATTTCTGTTGATTTTTCTCCGTCGACCTCCATCTCGTTCGTCGATCGTTCTCTCTCTTCCTCTCTCGATCGGGCAGAGTGTGTTGGGGAGGCGTGCTGCAAAAGTTTTGCATAACCGTGTCGCGAAGAACGTGATCGCGCGATACTCTTTTTCTCGATGTGAGAGACTGTGCGATATATTTTAGCCCCCCCCCCCACGCGAGCGCGAGCGCGATACCGCAACGCGGCTTGTAATCGCGTTTCGCGGATGTTTCACTGATCTCCGACGATCTGACGACGACGATGATGAAGAGGGAGGCTCAGTGTGGCCCCCACGTGACCGAGTCCTCGTGCGTCGCGTTTCAGATTTTACGCCAGCCGATTTCACAATTTATTTGACAAAACAGACACTTCATCAATTACAAGTAATTCAGGTTTCACTTATTTCGAAAAAACAAAAACTTTGCTCAATATTGTAGAAAAACTTACGTTCTAAACTGCCGCCTTTTCTTTGTATCTCAAAGCGATGATCGAGCGCGATAAGTGAACGGATAGTGAAAAGAGAAGCTTAAACGAGATTATCGAGTATCAAGCTAAAATTATGATATTTCAAATATTATTGCAAGAGGAAGATTCTTATCTTTCCACAAAATTTGTGTTTAGAATAAATTCTGTGATAATATTACAATTAAAATTTATGTAAAACATAAATAATTATATATGCAGTAATATAATTAAAATAATGTATAATACAATAAAATTAATGTTTAATTAAAAGTAAAATAGAGAAAATTTTGGTTTTTTTATGTGACCTTTGATAAAAATTTACGAAATTAACTTCCGTTAATTCTTTACATGTTCAAAAATAATTCCGATAAATTAACAGCGTTTTAAAAATATTTGTTTAAATAAAAAATCTACATATGTAACAAAAACCAATTCTTACGCATCGAGAGGGTGTGCGCGTGAACACGTGCTTGCTCACGTTTACATGTATATATGCGGTCTCGTTTTATATTCGCAGGACGATACTGGACACGAAGTACGGCCTCAAGAGGTGGCAGATCGGCGAGATCGCGAGCAAGATCGGCCAGCTCTACTACCACTACTACTTGCGTACCAGCGAGACGAGCTATTTGCACGAGGCCTACTCGTTCTATGCGGCGATACGCGGTCGCGCCTATTACAGCCGCGCGGCCAAGGAAGACAGGAGCGACCTGATGGTGAAGAAGCTCAGGTACTACGCCCGTTTCATCGTCGTCTGTCTGCTGCTGAACCGTATGAAGCTCGTGCGGGAGCTCGTCCAGGAGCTCGACGCCCAGATAGCCGATTACACGAGCACGTACGAGCCGGACGATCAGCTCGAATGGAACCTCGTCCTCGACGAGATCAAGGCCTTCGTCAAGGCCGAGTCCGCGGTTGGCGTGCTGCACTCCGACTCGAACCCCATCGTGCTAACCCACAGACTCGGTCCGCAGACCTGCCCGCCCGTCGAACGTTCGCCACCTATGTGCCTATCTCTTCAAGAGATCCTAATCGTCGGCAATTGCGCCGATCAGGTAAAGTTCAGTGAGTTGTCGATGGACATGTTCCGGATGCTGCAGACACTCGAGCGGGAACCGCGGGACGACCCGAATCATCTGCACGACGCCTCGCCGGCCGGTCGGATGCCCTTCAGACCCGGACCGTATCCCGGGCCCGAGAACGGCGCGCCGCGCCGCGACAATCCGCACAAGTACCTGCTGTACAAGCCGACCTACAGCCAGGTGCAAGTGTTCCTCGCGAGCGGCTTCAAGGAGCTGCCGGCCAACGGCGCGTTACTGCTGTACCTGTCGGCGGATGGCTGCTTCTCCACCGTCAAGCACCCCGAAGAAAGTGAGTGTTCAATCGGGGGTTTCGCGCCCTTGTAACGTTGCCGCAAGTTGCCGTAGAATTTAGTTTAGTTCGCAGTTTTACTTCGTTGTACTCAAATAGAATAATCGCAAACAAACTAGAGCAAAGATAGAATGCGCGCGTGTTATTTGCTACTTGGAGTTAGAATTGCTGCGGTGTATCAAGTTGCATTATTGAGTCAATTATATTTCCTGTGTACGTTGTTTGAAAAAATTCTAGACCCCAATAGAATTTCGCTTCACAAGTGGACGCTCGTGTAAATAGCTTTTTGTTCTCCTCGTCGTGACTCCTCATCATCTCGCGTGTCAATTATTAACGCGGGAAAGATACGATATTTTTATGGGATATGAATAAATGTGTGTGCGACAGAATGACATCACACTCTCGGTCTCAAATTAATTACATGTGTATGATTAACACGTATGAATTACATGTGCGATCTCCTTAAAATTACAAAAAGAGAAAGGGAACAAAAATAACGAAACTTTTCTCAATCCAACTTAATTCACGTCGAGCCAAATTACGTTAAATAATTAATTAGACGTCAACCTGAAAACGGCACCGTGTTTGATAAAAGTTTATCTTTAGCATTATTTCACTTTCTTATTAGCTTAACAAAATTTTCGTCAGATATGAAAGATATATATATTTTCTACGTACAACTAAATAATAAGCGACGCACGCAAAAACGTTTAATTATAATTATGCGTTAATAAACGATTAATACAAATTCACCTTTTGACCGGAATACGAAACATTTTTCTTTCTCGATTCTTTTATATTCGTACATGAAGTAATTAATAACCACAGATAAAAAAAAAAAAAAAAAGAACCCTGCAAATTAGTATATAAATTCACGCTTGCGATCTTGATACAAAATATTCTTTCGGTTCTTTTACACTTCACATGTTTCCACAAAATAAATAATACTAACCAGATAAAAAAAATATGCAAATTAAATTTGATTGCAATGCAAATGTATTCTCGCGAGTCTTTTTTTTCTATATATATTTATATATATTCTTTTGTGTCAAATCTCCGATCGTCGCGATATATTCGCAACCTGGAATTTTTAATATATATCGTTTGTGTACTTCGACATCACGCGAGACCGCTCATCTCTCGACCGATTATTCGTCATCATATCGCGCGTCCACGAGAACGTTATATCAATTCTTCTAAGTGTGTCGAGTCCCGCATTTCACGCCTCGCGGATCTCCGCGCGCGCGTGTGTGTGTGACCGCCGCCACTACCCCCGAGCTTCGTGCGCCCGTCGTCATCCCCCGAGTTTTGTGTGCCCGCTCGTCGCACACAAACGACGTGTGTGTAACGGTCACCCGAAAGTGGCCGCCGCTGATACGGAACACGAGTCCGTTCGGGATGTACGGTCATGCGGAGTTAAAACGAATCACTCGCTCGGCGAAGCCGAAGACGGGTGTGTGTACATGTAATACATACATGTCGGTCTTTTCGGTCAGTTTCCCCCGATCGGTAATCCGGTACTTTGAGACCGATAGCATCGTGGAAGTGGCCGCGGCGTCACGGATTTCCCCACGTGTTTCCTCAATCGGAACAGCCGCCCCGCACGACGATAATCCCGGCTACGTCGGGTCGTATAAACGCGAGTCGCGTACAACCACGTGCTTCGTACACGTGTACGCGCGAATCATCCCCTCCTCGCGTGCGCGCGCGCGACGTTTCTCTTGTATCGAATGTCGCCTACAAAGAGAGAATCGTCCCGGACTATATAATCGAAAGACGCTTTTCGACGACAACGGGATTTTTAACGATTTTTTACTTTCTTAAACTCGTGTGTTTAAAAAAAAAAAAAAAAACGTCCGTAGGATGGCGGACGTTGTTTTTTTTTTTTTTTTTTTTTTAATTTTCCCGCGCGCTTCGTTCATTGACGAGAACGCGCGATTGTAACAATGAAACAACAACTTGTCGCAATCTCGTGATAAACGGAAACGTTTATTTGCGCAATTCCTCGTAACGTAAAGAGAGTGTAGTTTCGCGCGTATGTGTGCGCGCAGCTTCTTTTTTTTGTTTTTTGTTTTCTACAATTCGAAATCGTGGATTTATTTGCGAATGATTTCGTTCGCATGTCACGCGCGCGCAACTCTCTCGCAATTTAGAAATTAGGTACGTCTCGAGATGTGGAACAAGGTTACACACAGTAGTCGCGGTCTCGTAGCTGCAAGGTCTTTAAAGGAAAATAGAGATATCCCGGTATCAAGGCTGTCTCGTGTAATAAAGATTCGTACACCGTCACGTCGTCGCGGCGAATCCGGCAATCGATTATCAATTGTATTAGAAACTACGGTCCTATCGGTTTAGAATGATTGGCGACATAAATGATAAACGACCATGTTGTGTTTTAGCTTGATTGATAGAAAAAACTTGTATGACAGTTAGCAATAGAACGCTCGCTTGTTAAATATTCACTCGCTCGAAACAAGGCAATATTGAGGAAAACACAAGTGATTCGCAAATCATCTTCGTGAAAAATTAAAGAGAAGGAGTTTAACAAAAAAAAAAAAAAAAAAAAAAATGTCTTGTCACAAAAAAAAACGCAAGCAATTTTCTTGTCACAAAAAAAAAACTAAAATCTCGTACGAAATTGTTACAATTAAAGTCACACGGACTCGATACCGAGTTCGCGATATATTTTCGTGTCCGATAAAAGCAATATCGGGATCTCCCCCAGGGTGGGGAGGAGTTTTTTTTTTCTTTCCTCAACGTTGCCTGACAATCCGTTCGACGGGTCGGCGTGCCCAGAATCGCACGATGTTGATAAAATCTTGCGCTCTTGCAGTGGGGTACGACCTGGGCGGCGTGTCCACGTGCAGCAAGAGGGATCCGGAGCACGGGAAGAGGCCGGCGGGCGGCAAGGAACCGCACTGCCTTTACCCGGGCGACTTGTACCCGTTCACGCGGAAGCCGCTCTTCGTCGTCGTCGACTCGGACAACAGCTTCGTGTTCCAGCAGATACCGCGCTACTTCGGCCAGCCGCTGATGGTGCTGATGTCGCCGCAGGACGTGCCGCCGACCCTGCGCGACCTACGACACGGTGGCAGCCTGTTCACCCTGTTCCTTCACGCCCCCCTCGCCGCCTTTTGCCTTATATGCAACGTCGGGACCCTGCCCGTGCAACACTGGGAGCGCTGCCAGCGTTACATCGAGCGATTCCTTAACGAGGCCAGTCAGCTCGTAACGCGCTCCCGATGCGGTAAGGATGTGTGCTTGTTGTAACGCGCGGCTTCGATCAAACGAAAAGCGATGGAGAACGACGAACTCTCCAGATCACGCGGGGCGATCAATTTCCGTTTTCGATCCAGCTAAAACTTGATCAGCTCTCTCGCAACGAAGATCGCGGAGACACCGGTATTTTATATATTTTAAAACATTTTGTTCTCGATTTCACGTTATATATTGCGTGGATAGAGTTATGATATTACCGGCCGAATAAATCAAAGATTTTATCGTCATAATAGGGGCGTGTTCGTTTTAATTCAGTCGGACTCACTGAATGTGCGACTTATGATCGCGTTACAACAATAAACACATTTGGCCTAGATTCGGACGAATTTATTGGCAAACTCGCGCGTTCCCGCTTTCTGCGTATGTTTCTCTCTCTCTCTCTCTCTCTCTTTAACTCGCGCGAAAGCTAAGGGATATCTATTGTCTTCATCGAAACGAATCGACATTCTATCGCGAATCATTGCGAACAAATACGGCGGATTCGGTTCCGAGAGAAGTTATACCCACTAACTTCACCTGCAGATAAATAAAACGATAACTTTGTTATTTTCAATGTCAACATCGCAGCGAGAGAAAAGCCGAGTCGACAGTTCGAGACTTGAGAGTGTCCGAATCTAATTGTAAGTAAATTAAAAAGTTGCGAAGATGGTTCTCCGATCGAAGTTTCTCCGACGAAGAACCAACTTGGATGGAAAAATATCGTGTTGACACCGCGAATTACATACAAAAAAGCCGGGGTGAGCGGGAGGGGGGAAGCATCCCCTACTTTATCAGTTCGACCGAATATTTGTTGTATTAATCGCGCAAAATTTTTCATTTTTTTTTTTTTTTTATGTAAACAGACGCGCGTATATATAACTTTTCGATTTTTTTTCAACTCCCGCCAGAGACCAGTGTACTGCAGTTCTTCGGCGACGACTTCCTGCGGTTGCTGCTGGTGCGCTACGTGTTCTGCGACGTGGTGCTGAATCTGCACCGATCGTTCCGGGGCCGGCAGCAGAGGCCGCGCTGCCATCCGCCGCTGCCGGACGCGGAGGTTCTCGAGCATCCCACTCTGCACCACCTGGTGCTCGACCTGGCCGCCTGCCTGGACGCCCGCGACCACTTCCCGGACAGCAACGAGCTCGCCTGACCCCGGCATCTCCCCTGCCCGGCCCCCGAAACGACGTCCCTGTTACCACATCACGACCACGATTACGATTACGACTACTGTAATTACAATTGCAACAATAAAATCGTTACACTAAGACCTCATTAAACTTCGCGTCTTCGCAGTAATCGCGTGTTCGCGAGATCGCGTTGTTGCTCGGTCCCGGGAACGGGGGAGGGAGGGAAGAAGAGGAGCTTTCACTCGAGCGCGCACACAACCACCGGGGATGGTTTGCGACGCGATACGCCGACGCCAAATCGCACCACCGAAGTACGATATCGCTCCGCCGATCTCGCGTGTAATCACGCGAAAAGAAAAGGAGAGAAAAAAACGGGCGAACAAAAACAAAAAAAAAAAAAGGGACTCGCCTAACACCGTCCGATTCACACCGATCGCGCTGCGCCGCGATTATTCCGTTGTCGAGTATCCCTCTAGAAGCTCTACAATCGGCGATGTATTTTACCACGCACCGACGCTTCGGACTGATAATGTAAAGATACAAACTAAAAAAACAAAAAAAAAAAATTGCTTTTTGGTTTCTCTTCGAGAGTTACACAATGATGAAAATTGCGAATTCGAATGCTTGAACTCTGTAACATAGATATACATATACATACATATATATACATATATAAATATAAATACAAATATAAATATATATGTATATATATATTTATATGGAGTGGCAATATAATTTTCATACGAATAACAACACATCCCGGTATTTGCATTATTTCTATCTCGTTTGCTCGCACCGCAAAAACGCGCCGATCAAAACTATCCATCGTTTCTGCGCCGCTTCGTGCGAGATGCATCAAGATCATCACCACCTACGATCATCATAGTCATCGCTATTCGTCGTCTCGTCTCTTGGTCGTCGTTCGCGAACGTCACCTACGCGCGCAGCGTCTTTTCTCCTCTCTCTCTCTCTCTCTCTCTCTCTCTTCTCTTCGTTCGTTTATTTATAAGCAAAAAGTAGAGCACGGTGTGTGAGCAAGTGAGGAAAGTTCGACGTTAGCCGCACGGATGACGACTCGCCGGAACACGAGCCGAGCGATCATGCGGAATCCTTCTTGGAAAAAGACTATTGAAGAAAATTTTATCGCGCGCGCGCTCACACTCTTGTACATTGCAATTTAACCCTGAAACGTCGCGATGTCGGATTCCTCAGCGACCGAACGAACATTGTCGTTCTAGAAAATAAATACACACACACACATCCATCCACTCACTCACTACACGTACACGCGCGCGCGTGCATACACACACACACATACACTTCTAGCGTAACACATACAGTATATTATATATTTATACATGCTGTGTATATTCTATATATTTTATAAAGCATTGCAAAGTATAGAGCGTTTCAGACCTACCGGACTATCTTTCAGTCACGTTCGGAGTCGTTGACGAGAGTCTCGAACGGATCGAGTCTCTTTTTTCTTTTGCGGAAACTTAAATCACCCCAACACCGTCCGCTCTTTTGATTCTGTTCAGCTTGAACGTCTCGGCGATTTAAGCTGATTAAAAGAGCTGATTATTATTGAAGTAAATCTGGTTTGAAAAAAAAAAGTTATAGAGCTGAAAGAAAAAAAAAAGAAACGATATTCCAGTGTTTATTCCACATTCTCTCATAAAACACTTTGATTGATTCACTCTCGAATCCTTTGGGATTTCTGATGTTGTTCGTGACGTAGGGTACGTGTGGAACACCCTGTATATATATACATATATATATATATATATATATATAGCACGCCGATAGATATTTAACAAAGAATATATAACGTTTGTAAAAACTCTATATACAGGGTGTCTCAGAATTATCATCATTTCTGTTGTCGTTTCTAAGTTGAGAGCTCAAGTATTTCTTAATAAAAATGTAAAGTCTCTCTGTCTCTTTTCTCTTTCTTTCTCTCTCTCTCTCTCTCTGTCTCTCTCTTTCTCTCTCTCTTCCTCTTTCTCTCTCTCTCTCTCTCTTTCTTTTTTTATTGATAATATCATAAGTTTACGTACTAAATTTATACAATTTTTATTTACTTGCTCAAACTAAAAAGTAAAAGTAATATAAAAATTATGTATTAAACAGAAAAATATTGTATATTAAACAGATCATAAATTTTGATTCTGGATCTCGATCACTTTTCTGTGTATAAAAGATGTGTCGGTAATTTTGGGACACCCGGTACACATGTATATACAACAAAACATCGAATTATGAATATGTACAATTATGAAACACACTAATGCACTAATGAGAAGAATGCAACGCAACTGTGCGGCGCTTCTTTCTCTTCCTCTCTCTCTCTCTCTCTCTCTCTCTCTTTCTCTCTCTCTCTCTCTCTCTTCCTCTTCCTCTTTCTCTATCTCTATCTCTATCTTCACTCTACGAATTATTTTTACATTGACTGATGCGCATTGAAAACGACGGTCGTTTAGGTATCGTCACCAGCATTGTACGCGAGGTGCTGGCATCGATAGTGCCAAGATGTGACACAATCGCCGAAATTCCCACGTTGCCGCGCATGTTGACGTTTGTGGCTGCCTTTATACTTCTTCTCGTATACATTCAAGTTGCGAGAGAACGAGCGTGTCATCGCAGTAAAAAAAAAAAAAAAAAAAAATTGGAGAGAAAAAAAAAGTTTACTATTCAAATCGAGTAATTTCGAGTAATTTCTTTTCTCACTCTTCACGTCGAAAGACACTTCCCTGCTTTGCAAAAAGAAAAACAAAACAAAAGAACATCGAAGACGCGCGTTTGACCATCGCTCTTTGAATTTATCGAGTCGCTCTCTTTCGCTTCTCGTCTCAACTGCAAAAGAAACATCCTAATGATTAACAAGTGGAAGCGGGAAGTGTTCTCGGACACGTGTTAAACGATCCCTATCACGCGTGCTAAGATAATTAAAATAAACGAAAGACGCTGCGTCGCGCCAAGACGCCCAATTGCATCCCGATAATTAAGACACCGATAAGTGGCGCTAACGCGACGCAGAATACCGCAGGTGTATCCTAATTTCGCGCTGTGCCGTGTATTAGCGGACACTTGTCGGTATTGTTCATCGCAAATTTCTGTCCTCGATACAACACAGAAAGAAGTTCGAGTTCCGTACCAACTTCCCATCCACAGTTACGTCGTAACTCCTTTTTCTAACTAATATGCTTGGCCAAACTGCGTAACTCTCTACGTTTACCCAATGAAGCGGAAAAAGCAACATTCTCGTTGCACCAGGTGAGACTCTCGCTGCGATTCAGTTCGCGAGAATCGAAGACGCGGCGATCAGGTAGATTCGGCGACTCGAAAAGAAAGAGCCCGAGAGTCAGTCTCGTGTGATCTGTGTAGAACACCAGAGATTGCTATAAATAATCCACGATGTCCGCTCGGGAACGGTCGCTCTCAATGGACGGCCGAGGACGCAGAGGAGAGTCGCTTAGAAGCTGTTGCAGCGGGCTGCTCTAGCCGAGAGGGCCGCTCAGCCTCCTTTCCTCCTCTCTCTGTTTTTCCCTCTCTTTCTCTCCCTCTTCTCCCTTCCAGAGAGAGAATCGAAGGGTGTCTCGCGAACGGGATCTCGTCGTCGTTGTCGTCGACGTCAGACATCAGGATAGACACACAGAGGAAGAGAAGACTGGAGGAGGTGGATTAAACACCTCCGGCTTCTCTCCCAGAGGGGGTGGGGATGGAGCCGGAACAACGAGGACGCGCCTCGCGGGCGTCGTCGACGTCGAGCCTCGGACGCGAGGTTCGTTGCGGCTGTCAGTTCTACAAGAGCGACTCGCTTCTACCGGAACGACGTGCTCTCCTGTTCAGACCATCATCCAGGACGATGCAGCAGCCACCTGCGGTCCGCTGCAGGTCAGTATCCGCCTAAGTAGATACACGTGCGAGATACCTCAGATCCGTCCCGTTTGAAACGTCGAGACCGGCACGTCCAACGCGATCGTTCATCCTTAAGCACGATCGTTGTGGTTAGGCCGTAAAGTGGCGAGATGATTATCAGTCCTGTCTGTTTTTTTTTTTTTTTTGTTTTTGGTCTTTTTCACTCACCGATATCGGTCGCATCCGGTATAGATTACACTGAAATCGCGTCGCGAAAACCGTCGCGGCTATTTAAGGTTCGCCCGGCTGGCTATAGATAGAAAGCTCGGTCAGCTCCCAAATCCGCCAAGTCCAGTTTCCCCGTCCACGTCGCGCGCGTCCGTCGTACTCCCGGTACGTATCGTACGCGCGCGCTCACACACAACGGAGACACAAGACTGGACATCTGCTGAACGACGAACTGAAGCAGCGGGACTTTGTATATTTTGTAATATATCGAAAACTAGACGGACGGTTCGCGACGGACCATGAAAGTATCGCGGTGAGTTCTCGGTGCCGCAAAAGAAAAGCACGGAAATAAAAATGATAAAGCTCAATGCTTGTTTCGTGCAAAGAACAAAAATGCAAGAATTGATTTTTACTTAGTGTCTGACCAAAAAAGGCACATTTAATGTCCTCTTATTAATACATAAATACAAAAATACAGTCTAAACTATGTCTATATATACATATAGTCTACAACTACGTCAATACTACAAACAATGCACTTTTTTTTACTGAAAAAAAAAGAACACAGTACAAATTGCAACGTAGTCAGTCAAGGAGGTTTTTATTCGAGTAACTCTCGCTCCGACGTGAGATATATTCTACATAATTATGTCCTGTTGTTCATGTTGATCTAACGAGATTGAAAGGAGGTCAGACATGTAGAACAATATGTCATCGCCAACGAATTGATGGGCGTCTAAAATACGCAACCTAGACACGTTTCGCGAATAAACCAACGATCACTTCCGACATGATGTAACATTTGATCATCGTCGAACGTGTTGAGAAAACATCTGCCGCTTTGAAATGATCTGAGGACAGTCTTGTGTTGCGGAGATCGCGAACTCTCTATCGGGACGCTCTAAAATCTCGCAAATGAAACAGGTACAAGTGAATGTTCGCAGTGAGCACGAGTACGAGCCGATCGCGCCGCCGTCGCATCCGGCGATGGCGCCGGTCGTGCGAATCACCGACACGGACGTGATGCCCGTCGCCGACAGCGACGACAGCATCGACGACCGGGGCCGGCTGCCGCCCGAGCTGATCCTGGACGGCGACGTAATCCTACCGCTGGACGGCAAGATCGAGGACAGCGCGATGGAGGGTCGCGAACTCGGCGAGACCGGCGACACTTCCGAGGAACTGGATTCGCCTACGGCGCAGGAGTTTCAGGACAGGCTGGAACAGCGGTTTCTCGATGCGTCCACTCCGTACACCGAGTCCAGAACCGACGGCGAGGTCAACACTAGTCAGGTAGTGTCCGATCGATTGATTGCGTGGAAGAAGCGTAGATGAGAAAGAATTTCATGGTTTCTCTGGTCGTAGCAAATTCGAGTCGAGTGATTTTGCAAATCCGTCGTCTTTGTTTTCGAAGAGTGACTGCCGCAGTTTTTCGCTCTCGTGGAAATTCTGAAAAAAGAAAAAGAAAAACAGCGGTTAAATATACTCGTCGTCGGAATCAAATAGACGCCGGGAATTTCAAAAGCTCGAAGAAGCGCTCGCAAGTAGCCGACATGTCTTGTTGTTTTCGGTGCGTTACTCGCAACGAGAATCGCGCCTATATTTAGCGTAAACTCGCGCGCGTAAAAAGGTGGCGCGAGAACGTGTCACTGTCCGATTGTGCAATCTCGTCTCGGTCGCGCGACAGCACGACGTCCCGGAAAATTCGAAATCGCTTTTCCATCATCGATTGCGCAATCGGGAAGATATATGTGCGGCGCCAATATAAATTTTCCACGCGCGGATGCAAATTCGCGAGAACACCCCTGCAATTTATTTCGGCGAATGATCCGACAATGGATCTAAAACTCCGCGAACCCCGACGACGCGAGTTTGCTTCTTGCAGTTTCCGATTAGCTGTTTTACAGCACTCGAAAACATGCACTTCTAATGCGCTTCGCGTGTTTCCCGGCAATGTTGCATGTTGAACGCTTTGCGCGGCACTAATCCACTTTTGCTGCGTGACCTCAAAGCAGCTCGTTTTGACCGACGTTACAACAGAAAAGAGGATATAAATGTAAAAATTCCTTTGTAATTAACGGAACGACGGAATTTTTGTTTTTATTGAAGTTGCCAAAGTTTTTAAAATATACTGCAGAATCTCCGTGATTTCTGTCGTAACATGAATAAAATCCATCCGCATTATTTTTCACGATAGCACTCGCGATTTCAGGTAGACTCGTCAGCGATAGAGGAACTGCCGCTTCAACGTGGCGCTCGCAGTCTTCCCCAACGTCTGAAGACTCAGGCCGGTAAACTGCGCTCCCGACTCCAGGCAATCCACCGTCCGAAATTCGCGTTTGCACAAAAACGACAGAAGCCCGACAAGAAGAAGAAGACGACGACGTCGACGACGACGAGGTCGACGGCAACGAGCAGCGGCAAGTCGGACAGCAGGTCCCGGAAATCGATGGAAAAGCGACCAAGTCGAATCGAACGCTTGCGATCGTCTATCTCCGAGAAGACGGGAAAATTCAGCTTGCCGCTCGACCGACCGAGATTCAATCTGCCCGACAAGTCCAAGTTTCATCTGCCGGAGAGACCGAAGTTTCGTTTGCCGGACAAGTCCAAGTTTCATCTGCCGGACAGGCCGAAGTTCAACATCAAGAAGCCCAACATCCGTCTGCCGGAGGCGTTTTCTCGCGTCAAGAGGCCGTCCTCCACGCAAGAGGGACAACTTTCGACCGAGTCCACGGCTGGCTCGAGGCGCAACATCTTCGACTTCGCCACGTATCCGCGCATCTTCGACAAGAAGAAACGCGGCGATTCCTACGCGACATCCTCACCCAAGGACTCCAGAACCGAGTCGGCAGAGAGCGCGACTTTTCCTCGTGCTCGGAAAGGAAAACCCAAGTGGGCGCAGCGCTTCGATCCGACTTACGATCGCCCAGAAGAAACGGCGGCAGCGAGCGACGGCTCGCCGCCCTGGCATCAGACGTCACTGGAGGAACCGCCGAGACTATCCGCTAAAACAGAGGAAGAAATATTGGCAGCAGCGCAAGCAATTCCGTGGGAAGACACGAGGAAGCGGGAGTATTACGATGACGAGGAGATACAATATATGGACTATGAGCAGGAATCCTCGGAGAGATCAGATCGACGTCCCGCTCCACCCAGAAGAACCCACAAAGCAAGAAAAGAGTCGTACGAACACGAGGAGACGATGGAAGTGGATCCTAGATTGTACGGCGATCAGAAACGTGTTCACCGAGACGAGGAGGACGAGGACGCGGCACGGACCGATTGGCGCGAAGAGCAGCAAGCGATGCCCGAGGATAAGTTCAGACCTATTCCGAGATCTCGATCGTTGGACGAAGACATGCGACCTATGGAACAGGAAGGTTACGGCGGAGCATTCATGGCAGTGGATCCGCGGTTTGGACCGCGCAAAGCGGCGTCTGAGGAACGGGGAAATCAGATAGAACTGGACGAAGAGAACGAACCTTCGTCGATGCAGTCCGATCGGGAGCAACAAGCGTCCAGCGGCAGTTCCTGCGACCGAAGGCGTCGTGGAGTAATAGAAGAAATCGACTCGGACGAGTTCTTCTTACGGGCGAGTGGCATCAGCCAGGACGACGTACACCTGGGCGAGTACCTTACCGACAAGATTCGGGATGCTCTCAGGTCGGAGGACATCAACGCCCTGGACGACATCGAACTGCCGCCAACTCCGCCGCAACGTCCCAGAAGGATGCGATCTCGGAGGAAGTACAAAGAAACTTCAGTGGAATCGAACGAAGTAACGCCACCAGTCAGGCCGAAGCGGGAACGCGCGGCGGCTCGACGCAGCCGGGAAGCGTCGATTGTTGATGAGGTATTCCGTGAGCGCACCAGGAGTGACTCTAGAAGCGATTCCCGACACCGCGTGGTGTATCAAACGGAAGGTGATCAGCAGGATCTGTCGCAGGAACCGTTAGACGACATAGTCGTAGTAAAACCGGCACGACGAAAGACGAGATCGTCGTCCCTGCGGAGTCAGTCGCAGCCGCCGATGGAGACTTCTGTACTTTCCCCGCCGACACCCGATAATGTTATTCCCGACGCTTTGTCAGCGACGCCGCCCGTCGTACCGATACGCAGAAAACGTTCGCACCGGGAGACGATGATGGAGCGGAGAAACGGCGATGTCGGCGCGCCGATCGTTTGCAACGGTCATCACAAGTGGGAAACCGAAACCGAGTCCAAGAAACCAGCGATTCCGACGAGGCCGTCGCGATCACGATCGCGACAATCGCTGATCGAGCGACTTTCCGGACGGGATGTTATGCTCACGAGTCAGGAAGATATTCGGAATTTAGACGCGCAGCTTCACCGTCAAGATTCTGGGCCAGAAGTCGTGCCAATGCCGCCTAAGAGGCGATCCCGCTCGAGAACAACGTCGATCGCCGCCGACGAGGACAGAACGTCGCACGGCGCGGAGTCCTTGCCGGAAGCCGGATACGTCGAGGAGGATATACCGCAGGAGGAGGAAACTGGCTCGATGCAAGATCTCTCGAACGGTTACGCGATGGTGGATAAGCGGGAGAAGCCACCACCTAGAATACCACCGCCTAGAAGACGCAACAAATTCGCTACACTGCCAAAACCAATCCCGCCGAAGCGACCTCAACGAGCGTACAGCACTCTGAGGCCTATCAAGAAGAAGAACATCGACATAACGTCGGAGACGATCAGCAGCACGCATCTGGCACCCGCCGACTCCGCGCCGTACATCGAGATCGACGGGGATGAACACAAGGATCTTCGCAGCGGTGAGGTGCTCAACAAGATGCAAGGTCGGCCGCTTCCAGCTCCACCGAGACCACCTAGAATAAAGAAGGAACACATTGAACGACCTCGCACTCCGTTTGAATTCGCTGAAATAACGACGGCAACGCAAACAGATCCGCTGCCGGACGACATGGTGATCGAGGAGGAAGTCACTCAGGCAAAGCTCGTTGTGACGCCGTCCAGATCGGGCTCGCAGGTGTTGGTGTCGATGGAGCGCATACCAAGTCCGAGCAGAACGAGCACGCCGCCTGTACCACCGTTACCGGTGTCGAAGTTCTTCAGAAGTGAGGAGCAGGAAGAGGAGGAAATGCGCGAAGAAGAAGATATTCGAATGGAGTACGACACGGTGTCGTTGACGTCACCGTCGCCGATCAGAGAGACTGATTTTGATGACAAACACAAATCGGCGCCGCACCTGCAAGAACGCATTGCCGAAGAATCTCAGCCGCGACTTCAGCTCAGGTCGGGCCTGCTGTCGGACGAGCCGCTGAGGATCAGCAGTCTTGAAGTGGGAGACTTGAAGGTCGACCGGCTAAGCGTGTCGCAAATAGAAGCGCACAAGATCGTGGCGTCCGAGGTGGACGCGATGATGATCACGACGTCCGAATTGAGAGGCGGAGGTTCTACGGAAGACAGTTTCTCGCCTGCCATCATCAGAGAACTGATGGCAATCAGAAGCCATTTAGAGACCGTGACGTCTCAGGTACAGGAGAGACAACGCGAAAGAGAGATCGCGAGCTACAAAACAACCGACATTCCCACGACGGAAGGTAAACAGATTTCGGAGCAGCAATCCGAGGAACAGAAATCTGCAGAATTGCAAGTTGCGCCGCAGAAACCTACGGAGGTGCAAGAACGGCAACTCGAAGAATCGCAAACTGTGCAACAGCTACTTGCAGACTTGCAACTTGCGCAGCAGTTACTTGCGGAGTTACAATCTGCGAAACAACAATCTGCAGAGCAGCAACTTGCAAAATCGCAACTTACGCAACAGAAATCTACAGAGTCGCAACCTGAGAAAGAGCAAGAGTCGCAGCTTACGCAACAACTACCTGCAGAGTTGCAACCTGCGCAACAACTACTTGCGGACTTGCAACTTGCACAACAGCTACTTGCGGAGCTACAATCTGCGCCAGAGCAATCTGCAGAGTCGCGACTTGCAGAACAACAACCCGCGGAACAACAGCCATCTGTGGAGCGGGAAGCGACGGAGTCCAGCGAGACTGCCGTGAACGAATCAGCATTCACGGAAGACGCGAAGACCGAAGCTGACGAGGACCAAAAGGTTGTTAAAACAGATGTAATAGATGTCAAGGTTAAAAAAACATCATACACCTCCTCAATTGCCAAAGAACCCCTCTTCCCACAGACACTCTCAATAGATGACTTAGAGTTCAAGGATACAAACGAATCCACCACACACTTGCTCTCGGTTGCTCAAGATACTCAAGATAAGTCCTTACGAATTTTAGATTCCGAACATCCCTTAACTTTGAGTTCCACATCGGGCTCTCACGTGGTCGAATCTCGTGCCTCGTATCCTCCGTCGGATGTGCCTTCAGCTCAATTCTCCGAATCGAGAGTGTCTCCAGAACGCGTGGCCGAATCTCCGAGTAGCTGTGTTCAGACAACAGCAACAAGTACCGCTACCGAACCGGACGCAACATCTATGGATCTTCATGGCAACGAGGATAACGCGTTTGACAGCAAAGAACAAATTTGTCGCAAATCTAGATCCTCTTCTCCTACCAAGTCGAGGTCTAGATCTTCTTCCCCGAAAGGTATACGGCAAACCGCGTCCCCGGTCCGTTCATTGCCACCAGCCATCTCCGTGACTCCCGACACACCCGATTCGACTGTATCGGGACGTGGTGCTTTTACGAACGCTCAACCGCAGCGTGCTGTCATTTCTTATTCTTCGGACACGGAACAAAGTGTTCTGAAGGCCGCTCAGCCACAGCGTGCCGTCATTTCGCACACTTTCGACTTGGAACAATCCCTACGGGACAGACAGAGGGAGTTCTCTCAATCACCGATATCTTCCTTCCCTCTAAACACGACTCACTTCATCGCCATCCCAGCTTCCGAAATTCCGGCCAGTTTCTTTGCTCTGAACGAAACGCCTACGAGTCAGCATGTCGATTCGGAGCCCGGTGTTATAGACACTACGCAGCAGCTTCTTCGGGCTCTTCGACTGACCGGCATAAAAGCTATGAGATACTTCATAAGGTATTTAACGTCCACGATAAGCGCGGACGACACGAGAGAAAAGATCAGAGAAGTGGAACTAGCGATATGCGCCCTGTTACTTCTAATCGCGGGCTTGCTGATATATTACTTTAGCAAAACACAAACTGTAACGCATCTTCATCATTGGGATTACTTCAATCCCCCTCAATAACGTGGTTTTGTTTTTTTTTTTTTTTTTTTTTTACAATCCAATTTTTATCTCTCACATAGAAATTAAAATTAAAATTTCCTTTCATATTGTACATCAATTTGGTTTCTTAAACACAAAATTGCAACAGATTTTGTGTTGAAGAAAATAATAATTTAAAAGAAAAAAAAATGTACACACGGAGACGGCAAAGCAAGTTCAACGGAATCGTTAATTCTTGTATAAAATATCGAAATGAAGCAAACATGTGTCAAGTTTGTAAAAAAAAATATATATATATATATATATATAAATTTTAATTATATACTATCATAGTACCAAATATACACGAGTATAAATTCTCCAACTGTTATAGTATAGTATTTAAATTTTCTTGTAGATTGAATCACATGCTTTATATTACCAAACATGTAATCTATTTTATGATAAATATGATAATAATGTAAATAAACATTACTTTATACCGTACCAACGCTTATCGCTAATAAGTTTCGGATATAAAAGTTGATCATATTTAAATTGCATCTACTTGCATTTATTGGAATAGATCCTCTTCGTATATTTTGAGTTCCCGTCGATCTTTGTGAGCACTTTTTTGCGAATAATTAGCTGCGATTGGTGACCACATAGAACTGGACATGGTGTCACCACCAACAGGCTCTATTATGGGCTGTCGTCTCGCCAATGAGACTTTTAGCTGGATTGAAGAAACCATGCTACCATCCATTTCGCTTATCGCTCTTTCAGCTGCTTCAGCCTTATCAAAAGTTATAAAGCCATGACTGTGAAATTAAAAAAAAAAAAAAAAAATAACAGAAAAAAATTGATTAATCAAATTATTAATGACATTAGCATTTTTTTTTTTGATATTGCAATAATTTGCGCTTACTTTTTCTCCGATTCCATGGATATGTTTATTATGTTACCAAAGCTCTGAAAATGTTTCTTCAGATAATCTTCCGTTATTTTGTAACCAAATACAAAAATTGTGTTTCCTGCTCGAGAAGATTTAACCTCCTGTTTGGACGGAGATTGCTTGTCGTTGGTGTTAGAATCTGCACATGGTACAGAAAATATTAGAAATTAGAAAAAATATTAAATATTAGGAAAAAGAATTTGAAATAATGTTACATTAAACAAGAGAACAGAATAGATTAATTATTCCAAATACTTATTTTTTTTACTTATGATTCATTAATTTATTCTGTTTTCTTGTTTTGTAAAGAAATAATTTTAATTTCTTATTTCTAATATTTATTCCTCTTTCTAATTTGTCTATTTTGCACAGGGCCTTACTATCTCCCGTATCTTGAGGGCCAACAAAGGTGTTAGATAAGTACAGACTTTTAGCTCTTGGCCTTGCTGCTTCTGTATCTTCCTCTTCTTGCGTTGCTGAAAACGGTTGATACGAACAATTAATTGTCTTTTCTGTACTATTCATTAGCTTTCTTAATAATCCCCGAGATCTCTTGAACGTTTGCTCCGGTCTCTTCGGAGTCTTTGGAGCTGTGATCACGCCTGATTTGATCAACTTCTTGGCGACTTCGCGAGCATCTCTTGCTTCCGTAGGCCGTTTTGGTGCCTGAGGAATACGCTCGATCTCTTGTTTCGGCGCCTTCAAATGTTGCAGCGCCTTTTTCTACAAGTAAATTATATTTAAGAAAAGAAGCAAGCAGAATTACGCGAAATTTAATATAAATATTTAACTTCCTGGCAAACGGATCAAGAGAAGAATTAAAGATGTGATAATAAAAGCTTTTTGAAATGTTAAAATTTAATGTTATAACCTTTTTTTACGTACTTTACGTTGAAGTTTGGCATACTTAGCCCGCAGCATTAACTCTTCTTCCGTGAGATTCGATGGAAAATGAAGATATACCATTTTTAACGTAATAGCTACACAACAATCTTTTAAAGTCAATTTTAATCAACAAAAAATCATGACTTTTTAACACGTTTTAGTGTCAGAGTATTGTTTAATTGTTAACCAGTGATGCCAGGCAACCTGGCATCCCTCTATGAGTATAGGGTTTTTAAAACTCAGTTCATGGACTCAGAGCTACCAACTTGAAGATGCGCGCGCACAGAGGTACTGCTATGTAAAGTCCCTATAGTATGAGTCTGGCCATAGTTAGTAATTTTGACAAAACATGGCGTCGTGTAAGCAAAACGATAGTCTTTTCCACGTCTTTTCTTTTTAGTAAAAACGAGCAGAATTATCCTACCAGAAAAAGCGTGTGCAAACTCGATCTTGATTGTTACTTCTTTTCCGCGATGCTGATTGGTTGTCTCGAAGGTGCGCTTCGTTCACGTTGTACATACGTACTGTCATTGCGGTGAGGTTGTGATTGCATATGATAGATGAAGTTATGTATTAGTATTTTGTGTTGTCGGATAAGACATGATCGAGAAAATCGAGATTCTGATTATTTGCACACGCTTCTTCAGATTATCACGCAAATTATCTGTCCCTGCATTAATAATAGCGCGCGCCTGCGTTGTGCTAGTCTTTATAAAATACACATAAGTATACCTATTATAAACTTAATATAAAGTAAAAACGTCACAAAAATAAGTAAAATAAATAAGTTATAAAATCAAGT
>QVOB01021641.1:0-20224 GCA_014839585.1 Pseudomyrmex concolor
AGTTTGTTCTACAACTTTTCCGCTAATTTTAATAATGTGCGATAAAAAGTGGATTTTTTACGGAAAATATAATTTAAAATAATAAAAATATGAAGAAAATACGTCACAAAAAGGTTAAGAGAATAAAATATGATGTGATATGAGAGAGTTCTCTGCTGTCACATCATGATATCACTCCGAATCTGATTAGGAACTCGCTGGATAAAACTTAGTGAGAGGGCTGAATACTGGTGCGTAGCAGGGAAGAACGCACAGTTCACCAGAAGGGAAGATATATACCGGCCGGATATAACGTAAAATTTGGCTTCCGTGTGCTCATCGGCGTGAAGAAAAAAGGGATATGACGAGCGTTGCAAAGGGGTGAGAATAGTATGGTGGCGGCGACGAAGACGTAGAACGAGATATTTTTATCGGATCTGTACTTCGGGGTTGCTGCGAGCCGCTTCTCCCGTAATCTCGATGTTTCTAAAGGCGCGAAAAGGAGAGCGGATGAGAAAAGAGCTCATAACATGGTAATAGGGGTCGACCCTTCGAGGCCGTCGACGTGCTACTTGTACATCATCGTCTTAGTAGCTTCGAGAGTCCGATTCATCGGAGAATATTATCCGAAACTTTTTACGATATTAACATGTGAAGAGAGAGGACCGACCGACTGGCGCGAAAATGAAAGTTCTTTATATTTTATAAACGTGATAGTTTGTTTAAATTTTTATATTCTTGACGAAATTAACCGTACGAGAAACTAATTTAAAAACCGTTATAAAAATTGACTTCCTTTGGTTAATTTTTTTTGTTACATCCTCTCTCTCTCTCTCTCTCTGAAGTATCACGTGCACAAGGATGTAGCCAAGGTACATAACTTCTCGACTGGAATTTCTGTTATTTTCCTGTTAACGCTTCTTTTATAAAATAGGCAAGGACGGGGAAAAAGACGAGGTGTAAAACTCGCGAGAATGTCGGAATGCAATAAGCACGAGATCTTTCGGCTTGTGCGTCAGATTGCCGGAAGAAGGAGACCGGGACAGAAAACCAAGAAAGTTGAATCGATTCAAGATATCGCTCGCAATTACAATTTCCATGTTGCACTTTCGTCCCGTGTAATGGTTCGTGCAACGTTATCCGGAGAAATGTTATCCTGTGTGCATGCGAGGATTAAAAGGATTAAATTGTTTTCTTAAGTGTTCCGTTTGGGAGCGTCCGTTGCGAGATTCTCTTGTTGAGTGTACATTAGTGTTTCGAAGTAACGGTTTATTTGAAACATTTTCAGAAAGGAAGATTCTCTTTAATATGTGATTTACCAAAGTTAACTGTAAAGTGTAATTGTCATGTGAATTAATGTTACAGCAAACATGTAATTTACAGATGATTACATTTTAACGCGATTGACATTAATTTTTACGGTACGAAGCTCGGTTCTTCCGTGATTAATTAATTTACTCTTGTGTTTTCACAAGAAGAAAAAAATTTGTTAGGATAATGACGAAGAAATTGTCGGCGAGCAAGCGAGCGAGCGAGCGACGGTAATGAAAGCTCAGTTGATAGAATGGAGGTTGATTGGTCGGTTCGTTGCGTCCTACCGTAACGCGTGATTACGTGCTGTTTACATCGTATCGTCGTATTTGCATCCCGGGTATATACGCACGTAATTGCAACATGAATTAAACGACATCCCTCGGATAATTACATCGATGCCGATGATCTTGTCTGTCGTCACAAAGGCAGTAACAAGACTTAATTAACAAGCGATCGAATTGTGTCGCAAAGTCAGAAGTCTGCGATCCGATTGAATATTGCAAAACACGAGCACCTTGATTAGAAATATTGAATTGAATTTTGCAAACAATTGTTCTGTATCTAAAACATTATTATAAACATTTATTCCCATATTTTCTTATTCCCATGTAATACTTTACAATAAATTTTAATCTCAACATGTTCTAAAGGAAAGTTATTACAAAATTATTAGATGAGAGAAGTTATGAAACTTTGCCCTTAAAATTGTCAGATAAAATAAATTTTTATCTGACACTCTGAAACTTGTTTATGATCCCAGCCTACTATAAATTTGAGTAAAATTCATTTGAAAAGAAATACTATTTAGCATCGTTTCTCTAGTGATTCTTTATGATTTTTTATCAGTACGATTTAATCAATATTTATCCATTTTGAATGTGAAACTGTATCTTTCCGTTTACAACGCTATCAGTCTCTCAGAGCCGTTATCGGCCACAGCTGGTTATCTCGCGTACTATCGATTTTTCTTATTCCCGTCGCGCTTAGTCATTCGGCTATTCGCTCGATCTTAATTAGCTGTCCACAGCTTTTCATAGCGTAGACTCGCGTTATCCTGCCTCTGTCCATCTTCCCGAGCGGGCGATCTTCGCTTTAAACGCGGTCGCGCGCGCGCGCGTTTCTTCCTTGGGAAAATAGAAAAGCGAATAAGGAGCTGTCGATAGAAGAGTTGGGTTAATTGGCAGAGCCTCGTCCTTCGCCCTCTCCTTCTCTTTGCGCAGCGCTTTCCGTAATTTCCTATCGCGGGAGGAGCAGAGGCGATTTCAGTCGCGGATAATGAAGTCTGAGCAGAGAAGAACGGTAGGATTACCGTATAGTCGGATTATTAATAGTTTTTCTGAAATACGATTTTTTTTTTTAATCTTATATATCAATTTTATCAATATAATCTCTGACAATCGATAAAATTTAGACTTCAAAAACGTGAGATGAATTTCAACGCGCGCTGTTTTTTATCTCCCCCTCGTATCGTATCTTTCACAGCTGACTCGCGTCGAGAAATTTCCGACAAAAATTTTTCTCGCGTTTTTCTCGCGTAGATGTACCGTTCAATTTTTTTCCTCGAACGAATCAATTAAACTATTCCGGCTAAACTGTTCACTTTTCCCGCGCGCCATTAAAAGATATCGAAAATGGATTAGATTTTTAATCCACGGCAACCGCGCATATATTACGCAAGTAAAGTAGAGCGATTAATTGCATTAATTCGCGATTAATTTGCATTTTGTCACTGATCATCGGTCGTCGCGGCAACGACGATCAAACCGGGTCGATATGTCGTCATATCTTAAAGTGGCACGATCCCGACAAACGAGCGGCACGCGCAGCCCAAAAACCGGCCGGGCCGGGATCGCTCTTGCGGTTACCGTATTGATGCGGTCGCGGTTACAGGCTACACTTGAGAAACCACACACATACATATACACACACACACATGCACCATACGAGCTGATACGTATCCGTGCGAGCCACAAGGAAGAAGCGAGAAAGATGATGAAAAAAAAAGACACGAGTGTGGAACGCGCCTTTGAACGGCGCTCATTCAAGCGGCCCGGACTCGTCTGAGAAAAAGAGCGGGAGATTAGGATCGGCGTTTGGAATGGATTAAGAATGTCTGAGAAAGTCTCCCCTACTCGAGGGGTGAGAGACTCTCCCGCGTCTCTTTTTCTCGGTTTGTATGGTGTCCAATTACGTCTTCCGTAAGTCTGATGATCCACGACAAAGCGTTTCTTAATCGCCGTTATTTATGCGGATGAATTTCTCTTTTACGCATATCGGTTGCTTTATCACCACAAACAAGTTCGTTTATTTTGGAATTTTTTAATTACTGTTCTTTGATGACGCAATAACATTCTTTTTAATTTTTATCGCTGTTTAATTTTTGCCACGTGCGCTTTATTGCGGTGATAAAAATCTCGTGGACAGCTCATAAACATACGTTCATATATTTATGAGAATTTTGTGATGAAATATGCGTACGAGTTGCCGCCAACTCGCTCGCACATAATGAGAAACGTATTCGCGATATCTCATGAAATCGTATAATTAAAATCTGTCAAATGCGTCAAATCAATCGTAAATATTTGAGCCGACATTATTTGCGAATTCTTCATTCGGACTCTGTCGCGATCAAAATTTCCTTGCCGCGCGATAATTAAAGCCGGAATTGATATGTATAATAGAGCCAGTATTTGCCGCGTGCATATTTATTGTTCGTCACATTCGACTCATTTGCGAAAATTAGTTTCATTTGTTGCACCGCGCGCTCTCTCGATCGACACCGACGAGAATTAAATTAAAAAAAAGTAAAACACAGTTGTTTTTCATCAGCGGATTGTTCTCTTGATCTGTTTGTCTCGAAACTTTTATATGTCGTGTGTGCATATTTTTCTACTTTTAGTAAATTTATTGTATACTTTAAAACTACATTGTTTTCTTTTTTTTCCGTTTTTCTCGGTTCGCGGAAACTCGACGTAGTCTGGATCATAAATTTAGTGATTTGCCGTTTCGCCAAAGTTCCGCTTATAAAGGCGGATCTTCACTAAAAGAGAAAAGACCGATGTTATATCATCCGCAACGTTCTGGTAATAGAACCGCATTATGCTGTAGAAATTAACTAGCGGAATTTCCGACATCTTGATGAGCACGCGCGCGCGCAGTTTAACTTTGCTTGCGATTTACGATTAACGTTGTTTTAACAAAGCGGTGACGACGGACGAAATTTCCGTATATTGCCGTCGTGTCGATTGACCCTTGAAATACTTGTTCGCTTGAGAGAGACACAGAGAAAGAGAGGAACAAGGAGAACGCACGTCCACGTTTCGAATTGCAGAACGAGACGAGAGAGGGCGGAGAAAGGACGGCAAAGTATTAGTGAGCTTAACGAGCGCGACTCGGTTATTTGAAAGGCAATTCGCGCGCAACCGATTAAACAATGCGACACGGCACCGCTTGACAATGTAATTGCAGAGTATCCGGTCGATGGTTAACCCATGCCCGGTTTCGGGCTACGTGGTCCTCTCCAGTTTCAATCGAAATCGCGTCGCTGGACAATTACTTCGCCGCGCTTTTTCACCGCAATTTGCGAAATTAATTAATTTCTTCTTAGATTCTCTCTCTTCTCTATTTGAGAGAAGAAAGAAGAGGGAAAACTTGCGAATATTGTGAATCGATTTGTTAATTTCTTCGAGAAATTCTCGAGCGCGAAAGTTTCTCGAAGCGACAGGTTTAATGGTAATTCTCGTAATGATCTTTTACCGTGATTACAATGCCGCGTGTGTGAACTACTCGTTTACGGGAGGAGGATAACTCTCATTGACTTAATACGCATGAGAATTCATACATACAAATGAAACCCCTGCCGAATATAGAGCCGAGAAAGTTTAGCATTTAGGAAGAGATATGTGCGAGGATTAATTGAATATGACATCGCGAGCGTAGCAACGAGACCGCCGTTGGTTTAAACTGCGGAATTGTCTATGTTGCACACATAAGTGCATTCGACACATGTCGATTGAATAGCCTTCACCACAGAACGTTAAGCGTAATGCTCGCGCTCGCTCGCTCTCGCGGCTCGAGCTCTGACAGGCAAGTGTGTGATTTCAAGTGGCAGCGGAACACATAACGCGGACGCCGCGTATATGAATAGTCCAACCGCGATTAATTACGGGATTAATCGTCTCGTTAACGAGGTAAAGATGCGTTAAAGCGCGCGATTTAAGCCCCGTCGCGATCAATTCAATCGTCATACGCGTAAGAATCGACGGGATTTGTGCGAACGACATTGAAAGAAAGAAAGAGCATTAAAATATATTATCTTGCGATATAATGTGCTTAAAATATGTATATTTAATTTGTAAAAAAAGAATAATTATATACAAATTATAAAAAAAATGTATTTAATACTATAAAAAAGAAATTCTCATTTTTTTTTTTTTTTATGACAAGTAAGAGTTTTAAGAAGCAATGTTTTTTTTTTGAAATCAAAGTCTATTGTTTTTTCGAGTCAAACGGGCGTGTTGTGCCAAAGTGCAACTGCGCTAAAGTGCAACCCGGCTTATCTCTCGGCCATCTTTTGTTTAAGATTTCTGAAGGATCCGGCGATTTAAGACGAGGTCACGATACGAGTTTTCTCTGATTTCATTTCAACCGCACACTGAATTAATTCTATCTTTCTGTGAGAAAACTTCTTGGATTAGAACAAAGTGACTGACGTTTCGCAAAGATAAATAAAACGAGATTATTTCACGTATATAAAACACGAGAACCACCGATCGAGCCAGTCCTTCGAGCCAGCCGTTTAAAAGTCCCCCCACCTTACACACTTTGCAATTCCGTTTCAGAAATTTCTTTGGTCTCATGTCCTCTTATCTTTTACGAGATCTGCGTCTCGGCCATCTTGAGAAGATCGTAATCCCTCGTGCCGGTAATAAAATTGGAATCGTCTGCGGACAAAGCGAGGGATTTCCACCGGATAATATCCCCTTCCTTAAGTTTTTTTCTGGCCTTTCTTTCTTCCCTCTTGTTCTTGTGCGTTCCTCAAGCGAAGTTTCCTCTTTTCCACGCTCTCTCGAAAACTTTTCGCCGCTCCACCTTCATCCCCTTCTTCGGATCCGTCAGCCGCGGTCATTGTTATTCGCGGTACAAGGTTATAGTCAGGGAGGTGGGATTCTTCCTCGCGCCAATTCCCGTGCCTTCGGCGGCGACTATCGGGCCCATGCTTGGAGATGATGCTTAATTGCTTAGTCGTGTCGAGTTTGCGTGTTAATTGATTGGATTTCTTAGGGAAAACTTTCCTCCTCAATCGCGAGAAGGAGAGTCGTTCGAGTGCGATAATAACTCCCTTCCGAGGTCAGCGGCCGCGACGACGGCGGAATGAATAAATGGTTCGGAACGAAAGCCCGCGCGCGCGCGCGAGAAAGAGATTTTCTAACGTTGCGGGCAGAACCGATTGTTCTTCATTAATCCCGTCCGCGATTTCGTAATTCGATGAGAACATTAATTGGGAACTCTGCAAATACTCGAGAAGAGCGACTGATTTTATTTTTCTATTATGTCAGAGAGAAAAGTTGCACGTTACTCGCTACGTACAAAATTCGGTATTGATCCAAGAAGAGTTAGAAAATTTTTTTTTACTGCGAGGGGTTAATGTTTCTTTCTCGCGCGAGACATACGGAAGATCGATTGCGGGAGCGCGGATCGCGAGCGGAAACACAAGAAGCAAGAAAACATTTGGTGACAGCGCGCCACGAACAGGAGGTCGTTCCTCCAGCTCCGTTAACTCCCGGAGGAAAGAAAAGTCGTGTGTCAGGGGGATTAACTGCCGCACAAATCATCACGGAGGCTGTTTCGTAACCAGCAGGCTCCGGTTTCTCCGTCTCAGGATGCGCGCAAGACGGGAATTTTAGAGCAGTGGTACTCACGTTGATTACACTCGCGTCCTGGAGGAAGCGCATGAGATTCTACGGTAGGCGGATGAGGTCCCGATCGGGGACTCTCGAGAAAACATACGGTCGCGGTGGCCGGTGATTGGTATCTCTACTTAAGAACGTGACCGTACGACGCGTGGCCGGAATTGTGGTCGAAATTTATCCTGACCGAGCGTTTCCTTTCCTCTTTCCCTTCTTCAATTCCCAATCAATATAACATAATAGAGAGCGAAAGGTGTATTATCAAGGATAACTCCTTATTGTGTTGCCCGCGAGGAAATTTTTTATTTCACGAGGAGCGCGAGGTCGGTGGTGTAATCAGGAACATGAATCATGATAATTAAGAAAAAAGATCGCGAAGAAAATTTAAGAAGAACGATGTTAATGTTAAAAATATTTTCTATTTTCGCTACTCGATTTATTATTTTGATAACAAATTGTTTGGTAATAAAAGAAATATACAAAATTGAATATTTCAACTAAGATTAAATCGATATTTCCGTGGGATTTCCGTTATTTACTTTTTTCTGTTATTTTTAATAAGTTACGATGCGAAGAGTCCAGCTCGCGCCTAATGGTATTTTCATTTCGTGTTTTTATTGCACCCGTCACGGGTCGAACTTGTCGTTTTCCGAACCGCACGTCGCCGAACTACTGAGAGAAGCTCGCTATTATTAGCCGAATGTGTTTATTCGCCCTCGTCACCCTTGCGCGCGGAATGATGCACCGCGACGCATTCTATCGGAACCGTCATATTGCGCGTCACTGGAGACAATAAGTTCAGATGTTTTCTCCGATAACAAGACTGGATCAGTTTTAATGACATATAGCGCTCTCCCTGTTAATTATTCTTCTCTCTTACAATTAATTAACTCGTGTTTTTTCTTTGATTCATCTTAATCCTTGGATTTTTATATTAAATAACTTGAAATAAATTAGAAGTTTTTTTCTACGAGGAACAGTATTATCTTGATATTGTGTCACAGCATTTGTTAATTTCTTAATTAATACTATTTGTTTTGATAAAACAAATTTCTACTATTGTCGCGCGCAACTTTTATGTTTCCGCGCAGGTAGCAAAACGACAGAAGTCGTCAAGTTTTACTAGAGAGAACATCGTGAGATTATAATCAAGATTCTAACCCGAGGGCCAGAGAAGTCAAATTCGATTAGCACCCGACGATATCTCTTTCCCGTCTGGCGTGAGAACGGAAGCGTTAGGCTTAATCCACAAAGTTATTCCCGTTCTAGATGTCTGGAACTTCTCGGTGATCCGATTAAGGTCGACTTAATAGAGTTGAAGGATGCAGACATCGTTCGATATCGTTAACATTACGGTATATTTTACGGCTCGCGAGAATCAATATCCCTTTCAAATACAGAGAAAAAGAGAGAGAGAACGCGTTATATAAATTGCCACAATTTATATAGCTTGTAAAGTATTTTAAGAGCTTTATATTTTTCTCGCGTGATAAATTAACTGTTTGTAATTCTTTTGCAAGAGTAATTATCGTCGAAAATATATATAGTAAACGCGTATCCGCGGTACCGCGATAAAAACATTATTTGGTAATTAATTGCCCCTCTACACACGCGAACACCGAGTTCTTTAGAAGCGATTTGCGCGTATAGCAGATTACGTATATTACGTATCTACATTAATCCTCTTCCTCTCTCCCCCCTAGTTTGCAATTCAATCTGTGCGCAGGGTTTATTAAGCCGTAGCTTTGATTGCTAGGGACCGAAGTACGTTAATTGGATAAAAATTAGTAGTCATTAACGCAATTATCCCGGATGCGCCGATGCGATTGATCAGATCGAATGTTTGTTGTGCGATGTAATTCGAGCGAAATGGAAAATACATGGTCGAAACTGGTAGCAAGTGCGTTTCATTGTGATTACTGATCTGTTGTTTCGAAAGATGCGAAAAATTGAAGCAGTCATTGCGGCGTCGTTCGCACGTAACGATCTCGACGATCTCGAACGTCGGAAATAGGACATGCACGTTATTAAGATCAACAATTCTCGATTTTTATTTTATATTCGGCTTTATTTTTCAAATATGTTTGTTTTTGAATCTATGAATTGATAAATTTATTTTTAATACGATGTTCGAGTTACTTTTTGTTGCGTCTGTGTTAACGTACGTTGTGTTATTATTTGCTGGAATCACGCGCGACGAACGCGCGTCCAGGTACAATCAGTCCCCTAACGGCATCGTTCCTCCTATGCACATATAACTGCGTATGGATTTCGAGGTGGATGCAATTCTCTCGGGACAATCTGCATACATGCAAAGATGCATATATGCAAATGTAGTCCCGGTACCGCGTAGTCACAGACGCCGGTTGTAATCAGCCGAATTAGCAGGCGACATCCAAATTTACGCAACGATGATTCGCGTACCGCGTTTCGTTTTTCTCCCATACGCTGAAGAAATTACCAACGCGAATCTTAATTAAAATCTGAAAGACTTATGTACATAGTATATATATATACATTTTATACACATATGTATACATATGTGTATACACACACATACACACATACACACACACACACATATTTCTAAATAAACATTTATACATATAACGCCATCTTGAATTGCAAAATTCGCGAATTTACATTAGTCACATAAAGACGTCTTTTAGTTTAATTTTGCAATTTGTATTTTGGCAGAGATAAAAACAAGAGAGAATTTTATAAATATTTTTGAAAATATAACATCTAATGACACTTGCATCATCTTAATTCTATATATTTGTTATTCCATTTTTTCGTATTTATTATACTCGTGTTAAGCAAAATTAAAAAAAAAAATTCTGAGACATATCTCACTCTGTGAGTTCATCAGCTGCGCGTCAATTTATTAGCGAACTCGATAAAGATACACACGGGGCAATAAATACGGGGTATGTGATTACGCACATCGTTGAATGCTCTCTTATGTCTACACTTTGACGTGTGCTCGCACGTTGCATCGGGGATGGATAGATCTCTCTCGTGATAGCGTGAAGGAAAAAAGGGGCGAAATGTCGTTCGGCTCTGGATTCAGCATGGGACTGCTCAGTTTTAGGGTCGCGACGTGGGTGGACCTCGACAGCGAAACAGGAAGACCGAGGGGGAAGGGAAGAAACTGGGGAGACTGCATACTTAACACTGATTGCGAGTGTGTATTATGGACTACATGTCGGTTTCTCTGTCGAGTTGGTGAGCTCGAAATACACGTCGTCTTGCTATGCGACAGAGGGTGGCTCTTCTCTCGTGTTCCGAGGAGACACGCGTGCAGCCACGGGAATATCCGCGTGCCCGTCGGCCTATGTACATATTTGGCACGCTCCCGGATCCGTCATCCCCTAGCAGCGGTCTATCCCGCGTAAGAACTCTCCCTCGTTCTCGTTTGCGGTGCGACGGTCCATATGGTCGTACGGGAGAGCGTATTACGAGTCGCTTCATCGCGCATAATCGAGGGTTGATGATTGGCCGAAATCGCCGGGATATCTGTGAATATAGGGATGTCGGCTTTCTCGTGAATATGTGCCGAGTGTCCCATTACTGTTGGAGCTATTAAGTGACTCCTATCTCTCTCGAATCATCGCCGAGATTCCGAAATCGTTCGTTTTAGTTTGCGAAATTCAAGTTTGTGCGCTATATAGCAACTTTTCAATGAAGTAAACCGTTCAACTTAAGAAGAGCGAATTCAAGTTAATCCGAAGGGCGTGGTCCTTAGAGAACTTTTCTCCAAGTTCCGCTATTCACCGAGTGATATATTCGCGCAATTCATCCCTTACATACATATGCTGGTTTAAACTCTTATCCGAACTACTCGGCAACGCATACACGTAAACGAGAGAGATATTTGCAATTGTGTTCCTATTGATTATGAATGTACCTATTCGACTTGTTTGTAAATTCGTTTTTCCGCCCTTTCGATTGTTCGACTATAATATATCAAATTTGAGTGCGCCCCCGTTTGTTCGGGAAACATGTTGGAGACTTGCAACTGCGGGGCGCAAATCACGCGCGGTCCGTTTTCACGAGATTAAATTCATTTTACGCAAATTACCGGACGCATTCATTCGTTCGTTCATTTTCATCGCGTCGTGCGCCGCGCCGCGTCGTATATCACCGGCGTGCAATGCCACCCTCGAAAAAGGGATGCGCATTCAGTAGCGTAGCGTGTGCGTCGTTTATCGTTCCCGGATTTGCTGCAGTGTGCGCGAGAGCAATTATGTAATGTAAAACTGCGAGATAAACTTTTATATAACATGGACAAAAAAAGAGAGAACATTTTAATGTCGGGGTTTAATCTATCAAATATATTTTTCCGCAATGTGTGCGTTATAGAGAAATTTTAATGAAACACGTAAAGTGATATATGACACTTGCGTGCAGAAAACTTTTTTACGCGCTATTTTTCTTTATTTGTAAATCTAATTATATCGCCGATAATTAGAATCTTGTAGTTTACAGCGCAATGTATTAATTAGCACCTTTCACATCAAATTTGAGCAATATACCGCGCGTGTGGTGTTAATTATATTATAATACGCAGATAATATAAATAACGCTACATCGGAGAGCTGGAGGTTGTATTTAACATATTAAATAGATATTACACGAGATTCCTTCCGCAGATTTAACAGTTCAAGCACAGGGCTCGAAGCCTGGACACAGGTCTGGAGTCTGGAGCCATTCGTTCGCGCTTGTCGTGTTTTTGTCGAAAATCCTTTTTACCCCTTCGCCGCCGGTCACTATCGCTTCGCGATTTTCGGGATGATAATCTCCCCTCGCGGTTTTCCCATCGCGCCAGGATGATACTAAAGCAACAAGAGTGCTTCTAACGTGGGAACCGCCGATGGGGGTAGCAGCGCGTACCCTTATAATAGACGCTTGTTTGCTTAATTTGGTGATTTACGCGCCGCGAGTTTGCATAACCCTCGGATTCTCACTGCGTCCCGCTGGCTTATTGAAAAGCTGTTCCAAGGCATCCCGTGGGATAGATTAATGGCCAGTCTCGCTACGGAATGCCATAGCTGATTTATGTTATCCGTTTAGAATAACTTGCACGCTATATAATAAACCTTTCGTATTACAAAATACGCTGACTTCTGTGCAAATACCGCGGATTTTTTCCCCAAAGGTTTATTCGATGCGAACTTTTCCGTGAGAATATCTACCCTTCCTATCTCCTCATACACGGTTTCAAAATTACCTGTTCATAACTCTAAAAGCCCTATTTAACTACTTAGAACTTCAATAACTACTGTATTTTTGTTGTTTCAGGTAAGTGGATCTTTACGTGGCCTCGATTGTTAGAACATCTCGCAGAAGGATTTCTGCAGTTTCGGGTATGTGATTCAAGTAATTTAATTATCTGATTTTAGAAGATGAAAAATTGCAGAAAGATGTAAAACGTATGTAAATTTTCACGCTTTATTCTGAGAATTTTTATTCTCACATGTTGTTTTCTGATTTTATAACCTTTTTTTTTGTTTTTTTGTGACATATTTGAATATTTTTTTCGCTCTTTCTCTCTTTCTTTCTCAAGCGGAAAACTACAAAATCCGCGAATATTTCAGAGTTGACTTTAACATTATCATGACTCTCGCGCTTCATCTCGCGTGCCCGCTTTGTCACTTTGTGTGTTCCGCGCGTTTCTGTGAAGTTTCCTCTAAATAAAGAGCGGCGCGTGGATCGTGAGACGGGAATGGCATTGATTGCACTTCAGCGCAACGCGATGTACTTCGCTTTTAGAGTCGCGACAAAGCGATAGGCCGCAGACGACATTATCCCTAAATGGAAGAACGTCAAGAACGCGGCGCGGGAAGGGCAATGACGCCGTTTTATTTCTTGTTGTATATATATATATGTATATATATATATATATTCACATACACATATATATATATATATATACTGGCAGATATGTCGCAACTTTACACGGAGCGATGCGTATATTTGCGTTGTGCGATCGAAACCCAAGTACCGAGTTTTTTTCTTTTTGTCGAGAGAGATGGAACGATTCTTATATTGCGATTTGAACAGATGCGAAGAAAACACGAAATATGCAAGATACGAAATATAAAAGCGGTAAGGATTCCGGAAGAATCCTCTGCGATTTTATTGATAGGCATTTTCAATATCTCGTTACAAGAAGAATCGGAACAACATATAACTAACGATAATAAAATTCGAAATATCGTCGTTCGGTTGGCAGAAATGACTGATAAAAAAAAATTCGAACAATCATCCCCGGGGGTTTTTTCGTCGCGAGAAGAAAGGCATGGAAACGCGAAAACGTGCCAAAATAAACGTAAAACCGTAGAAAAAGAGAGGGAAGGGTGTGCACCCCGAACGGATGGCGGCCGTGATGGTAGAGGGAACGCATTTCTCGGCAGCGTTGTCGAAGAGTGTAGAGCACAGAGGGAAAAACTAGAACATATCCCTCGACGCCGGATGCATTCATTGTCCGTCGTAGTAGTGGAATCAGAGATTTTTCCTCTTTTCTTCTTTCCTTCCTTCCTTGTCGTTTCCCTCTTACTTACATACACACACATGTATACACATACACACACATATCTCATTTCCTACGTGCACCACCTGCAGCAATTGTTGTTTCTTCCTCACCTTTCAAGTATCCAGAGCGTGTCTCTGATACACATTTTTTTCATCCCCTTCGTACCCGTTCTTTGTTAGTAATCTTTTTTCTCTCTTCTGCTCTTCTGCGAGATGGAATAGATTGCAAGTGAAAAAGGGAGAAAAAATGAGAGAGAGAGAGAGAGAGAGAGAGAGAGAAAACACGGATTATGCACAGAAGTCGGTCGTAATTTCCGAAAGAAATTCCGCGCGCGACACAACCGAGTCGGATATATGCGCGAGTCTATCACTGCAAATGGTCGAAACGAGGTCGAAACGAGGTCGAAACGAGAAGAAAAAGAAGAAGAAGAAGAAAGAAGAAGAAAAGATTGCGTTGATGACAAGTCGGTCGGACAAAAGATATGGGTTAGTGCGAGCAAGTGCTTCCGTCGAAACGCACCTTCCGGAGTAATTCTTAATGATCCTCTCTCCCATCTTATGTGTTTCTTGTGAGAGAGGATATGCGAACTCCTATTTCGCGAGAGACGCGCGTTCCCGAGTGCTTGCAACAGTAATTAATAGTAAGTTGAACTGTGCGCGTGCGCAAACGAAGTTTGCGAAGGTTTTGCAAAGTACTCGAGGTAGTAGCGAGAACAATTAGGCGACGATTACAATCTTCGGGCTGCTGGAAATTTTGATGGCAAGAGGGGCGGCGGGGGCGGATAAATCGCAGGCGCATTGCGAGAACAGAGATGGGCACGCCCAGGCTTGCTGCTACATTCCTTTCCATGATGCGTTCTTTGATCAATTTGCAGCAATTTTTCCTTAAGCGGGAATTTAATCGGATGCCAAATAAATGCTTTTCCCGCTTTTTTGTAGTTCGGCATTTAAATATTTTCGCGACTAAATCTTGAAATTAATTTTCCGCCGCATATAACAATGTTCGCTCTCTCGGGATTCTTGAAAATTTATACTTCTCAGTTTTAATAAGAAGAGCGCTGGTATCTTGCGATGTTTTCACTGAGAATTTTTGTTTGAAGAGAACAATTTTCGCTATTTAAAAAATAGAAATATTAGAAAACGGTGTAGCTTAGATTTTTTTTTATTATTATTGTACATGTTTTAGGAAGTGTGTTACAGTTCTTTTGCGTTTTCTTGTATAACTAGTTTTTTTGCGTTTTCTTGTATAACTAGAAAGAACATACATTATCGTGAACTCTCTCTCTCTTTCTGATGCTTTCTTTCACCGCTCCAACGAAAAAGTCTGCAATGATGATGAGACAAGCTTGGGGTCGCCAAACAAAAGATGTAGGTTATCGCGAACAGTACCCACTAAAACCCGTTTCATTGCTCGGTATTTTTTTGTTCCTTGTTTTTTAAAATTAGACATTGTGTGTGGTGAAAAAAAGGTTGCTTAGCTATACAGCTTAAGCTTCACAGACACACTTTTACGTCCGCACTGGCTACGGCAGCAAAAATATTTCGACAATAAGTAGTTAGCATTAGAAACAGAAATTATTATAAAAGTTAATTTTATTTTTAGATATTGTATTTATTCTCTCTTAATTTTTTTATCTTGATTTCTAAAGTAAGTCTAATTTTTATATTATTTACTTGCATACTATATTAGAATCAATGGTTCTCTATCTGAAAATAAACATATTAATTTCTAGTAATAGCAATGCAATTGAATAATATTAAAAGCTCTTTTTTGATAGAGAATAATCGATAGGAAAAAAAGCGCAAAAATTCATTCAGCGAAAGAACAATGAATCCGTGTTGTCGAAGATTTATGCTTCCGGACGTTCGCGTATCCGACAAGAAAAATATTGCGATCGAAAAAAGCTCCACTAACTCCTGGCCCTTTATCCAGACACGCCCTAGTGGCTTTTCGTGATGGACAACGTACCCATGTAGGGTTTGCCCAAAAGTTTAAATTTGAGTTTAAATCTCTCTCGTGTTCGCCGGGGGATCAAAGAACGAGAGTGAGATGTAGAAAACCTGAAGTTAAAAAAGACTTTAACTCTTCTCATTGAACATAGAAAGGACATATTTTAGGACCAGAAAAGAATCTGAAAAAGTTCTTTTTGCTGTTTTTAGTAAAAACTAATTTTTAGATTTTTTATATTTATCACACATCTGGTTTATTGAAGTTTTGATGTGTATTTGTAATTTTCTTATCTTAAACAAAATTCACGCAAAAGTTTTCTGTGTGATTGATGATGCGCGATCGGACAAGTTTTGCGAAAATCTAAAGTCAACTTTAAGCCTCCATTTGTTTTAACAGATCAAGCAAGAGCGATGCGCTCGAGATTACACAAATCCGATATTAGTCTTAGCTAGACTCCAGAACGAAAGGAAAGAATTGTTCTAAAGAGAAAAGAAAGAAAAAAATTTTCTTCAACGCTTAACGTTGCTCGACAACTATGTGCGTCCCTCTGTCATAAAGTTCTTTTAACTAAACGAAAGACAAGTTAACGATTGAGGCACATTCGATTATATTAGTAATGAAATTATTCACGCAAAATTGGACGTTGCAGCATCAGAAACAACGCTAGAACAAAAAAACAAGGCTTTAATAAAAGAAATAGAATTGAGAAAAAAAAAAGAAAGATATAATTTGAATATATTTATTAAAAAGTAGAATAGATTGTTTGAAATATTTAATAAATATTTATTTTACAATATTTTACATTTTCGTAACAAGAGCCAAAGTCTTTTTATTCATGAAGAAACATAATGAAAACTATTGTATGGCAACAATTGTTTTCTATTTAAAAAAATCTTACAATAATATTGCAAACTCGGGAAAATTTTCAATCGAGTTATTCTTCTTTAGCGACCGCAAAAATCGTAATATTAGCAATTTCAATAGAGCTTCATCAGGAATTCAGAGAGCATCGGGTCAGAATCAGGTCCCAATCAAGTTGTGATACAGGAGAATCTCTTCCCAAGAGACGCAAGAGAGTATTAATAAGATAATATTTGCCGAAGGTCAGCTAGTGAAGCGCTAATGAAGTTCGATCAAAGCTCAAGATTTGCTCAATAGAGATATATGCGGATAGAATTCAGTTATCAGCAAAAGTTTGTATCAATTCGCGCGCTTTAGGTTTCATAGACTCTTCTTCTCGGTACCGTAAATTCGCGCGTTTTCTTTTTCTTCTGTCATGAATAATTTTATAATATCGTCCGTGTAATTTCCTGCGAGGAAATTCTATTTGAAAACTTTACTTTCCGCGCGCACACGGATCCAGTTCGAAAAAACCAACAAACTTTTTGCTCTTAAGAAAGTCGCGTTTTGATTCGGAAATTCCAAACAACTGATAATAAAGTTTCGATGATTCTGCGCGTTACTTAATTATTGATACGTTACATAAATTTCTTTGAAATTATAAATAAACCTTTATAAAAAAAATAATAATAAAATTTAACATTGATAGACATTTGGAAATCTAAAATAAAATGCATAATTTACGTGATGACGAGTATTGGAGACGTCGGTATCGTGCGCGTTTTACGAAATGTATCTCGAATCCAGTCTTAAAAAATTCAGCGTGCTTTCGTCGAGAATGGCTTAGGATCAAGAAAATCCAAAGAGGATCAAGAAAATCCGTACACACAATAGAGATAAAAATCCACCAACTATCTATTCCTAAAATGTTCCCCAGACGTCAGCGTATAAGTGAACATTATGCTTAAGATTTAGATCTGTGCGTAGTAAAAAAAGCATTTCGACTTTTAGTGCAGATCAGAAAAAAAAAACTGTCATAAAACTTCGCGAAAATCTGCATCACATCCATGCTTGTTATCCATTTTGCATGTACGTGCACTTGCGTTCTGAAACTTTTCAATGATAATGTCGTAATGTAGGTATCCCTGAAACGATAAATATTCCTTATCATTAATTCGAGTTTTCGAGTTCGCTCGATATACGGAGCTCGTAAACAGAATATCGTCGACTAATTTGCTTCCGCATGTCGCTCCGCAAGTCTCCAGAAAGAAAGTATTCGGACGTCGTCGCGAGACCAGTCGTCGAATTCTTTAACGTTTTACGGAGAGAACTTTAGCTCGGAGAAAAGACATCGGAAAGTTTTCTAAGAGTAACGACTCGGTTCGCGGAACTCGGTCCGATTTTTCCGCCGCATCGCGAGAAGTTCACCGCATTATATATCGCCTATCTGGAATAATAAATTCAGCGCTAGCAGGGTTTTCTCTATCCTGGCTGGCTGGAGTTCAATCTTCGCAGCCGAATATTCAGCAACCGTCCGAAATGATCTAAGCTGGCTCCGGAATGATGCGCGTTTATTTGTCGGAGACGCGGATATAAAAGCGCCTCCCAATCATAAAATCGCGAGTATTATCTTTACGCTTTATTCGAACAATTATTCTACGAAAAATTTAAATTAGACTCTTGTGATTAAAAAAAAAAAAAAAAAAAAAAAAAAAAAAAAAAAAAAAATTTCGCAGACACAAATTTGGGCAAATCTGATTGCAGTTTCGCGCGAACGCTGTTACGCGCCTCGGCGGCGCGCGATTTTCGCGATTTATCCGTTTATCGAGTATGAACAAATGAAATTTAATACAGGCACGGGCAGCGAAGTCGCGTATCGATTATTAATCGGGGGACGTCGTGCGCGCTTTGCCGCTACCTCGAAACTCACTCGTGGCTGTCATAACTGGCCTTTATTCTCCTGTAATTTTCCGACGTGTAATTCGAACGCACGTACACCGCGAGTATAACACTTTGTCGCCCGGCGTGACTAATCCGATTTCGACGCGCAAAATTGTTACGCGTGTTTCTCGCTCGCCTTTTCATTCAATTATCATCATTTTCCTTCGCGTGAGCGAGTCTCGTTCTGCGCGCGTTCGTTAGTGTGAGAAATGGGCGAAAAGAGAGAGAGAGAAAGAGAGAGAGAGAGAGAGAGAGAGAGAGAGAGAGAGAGAGAGTCAAGCCTGATGAAGAATTTTCATTATTTTGCCAGTTTTTTGTCAAAAAAATCAGCGCGAAGATAGTCTTGCGCGAAGAGTGCGGCAGAGATTTTTATCAAACTCAGAAGAGATGGTTTTAATACATTTTTACGAGTTATAAATAAGTGAACAATAAATGTCTTGAAAGTCATTTAAGTCGGAATACGATGTGCTCGCATCGCGAACGATCTTGCTTTATTACGAGAAATTTATCGTATAGCTGTCATAGGCCGATTGGAAAGGACGAAAAATAAAGATTTTTTTTTGTTATTTAGGGGGAAAGGACGGGTCTTTGTGTGTATAAAAAGGGAAAGAAAAATGGGAAGGAACTCGATGGCGAAAGTGAACGAAAGAGAAAGGCTTAGAGACATGCGTGTTGTGACTGACAGCTGTCGACGCAGCCTGCCAACAATCCCGTCTCTTTTCTTCCTGTCAATCGTCCTGCGAAGGATGCGGCACGAGTATGTTTCCACTCGGCTGAAAGAGACGATTAGGATATTCTAAATTATTCTCTCGTTGCGCGACGTGCGTGTTTTATTTCGAAAAAGATGTCACGTATATCGAAAAGTTTGTTTTTTGCAGCTGGCAAAACGCGAATTATAAATAGAAAAACTTATTTAATCTCATTTTTATCGATCGTTCGCTGTGCGAGTATTTAATAATTTTAATGTAACAATGGCGCGTGAAAGAAATTTATGAGAACTTTATTGCGCGCGCGCAATTTATCGCAGGGGTGAAAAACGCGCGGATGAGCAATCAGCGATTATATTTCCTATTTCCATTTGTGCACGACTATTACGCTCCTTCGATTTATTGTATCGTCGTCGCGCGATTTCGCCATCAAGCGCGCGCCTCCCCCTTCCTATTTGAAAGCTATGAGGCGCCGTGAAAATAACCAACGCGGTGGCGTCCAAATAACTACGGGACTGCGCGCGGTTATGGTGTTATATATTCCCGAGACACTGCGCTTGATAAACGCCGCGGACTCTATTTTAGCGGCACGGGCGTTGTACGCGCGAACAGATGTAAAACATACAGTTTCTGCGCGCACGTGGCGCCCGTAATAAAGCAATACGATGCGCCGCTCGGAAGATATGCTTGCACGGCGTGTTCCATTCCGGTCTTGTACTTTTTATTATAAGCTTCCGTAATTTCGAGTCTCTTCACTTTTCTCAACATCGAGAGACATAAACATTTTTTTAAACTATAAAAGATGAAAAGTGAAAAGATAGAAATATCTTACAGGTAGAAAATGTAACATTACGTACTCGAATTTAATTCCAGGTATATTTCATATCGACAAAATAGTTCGAGACTCTTATTCAAAACTTTTATTCAAAATTAAATTTTAAAAAGATAATTAGATATAATGTACACTTACAAATATTTTCACTGTCGAAAATTAAAAATACATCAATTATTTGCAAATTAACAAGATAATTAAAAACAAAATTTAT
>QVOB01021642.1:0-10287 GCA_014839585.1 Pseudomyrmex concolor
CGTGCGTGCGTGCGTGCGTGCGTGCGAGCGAGCGCGACGTGTGCTGCACCATAGCTCTGCTTTGACGATAAGGCCGCCGCCCACGCAACAATTTCACGCATTAATTAGCCGGCTTTACAATAATATACTCATTTACAAAAACAAGCAACGGTAGAAGTAAAGTGCGTAAATATAGTCTCTAAGCATTTCTCGCCATGAACATTGATATTTTCAACGCAATGGATTTTTAAATTTTATAAAAAGTATTTTCTTTGATATTTGTAAATAAAAAAAAAACGCAAAAAGCGTCTTTTTTACATAAACGTAGAGAAAGGAAGAACAGAAAGAATAATATAATATCATGACAAGCATTAACTATTGAATTCCACGTAATTTTTTCCACGTGATTTTACAATACTAGAAGATAATTAAATTTTCAAAGTGCAGAAGTGTTCCCGTACTCGAGATGTGTGTGTCAATATAATTCTAATTTCCAATGTAACTTAGAGGGTGTTTCATCATCCGCATATAATTATTATACGAATATAAAATGAACGTGCGGATCGCATTCCGCGTTACATATTGTATAGATATCACATACCTACAATCGCATTCCGCGTTACATATTGTAGATACCTACAATATTGTGCTTTACTTTTTACATAAAAAACTTTGTACAACAGCGTCATATTATTTCCCACGAAAACGCACACACGGATAATGAATTTTTACAAAACTAGTAGTTAAACGCGCAACGCGGGACAAAGACGCGCGACGCGGGAACGAAGGGTGTCTTCGGAGGCAGAAATCGCTTCCGGGCACGGGCGCGTTCAGATAATCGCGCGTAATACTTAATCAAAGCACGCGTCCACCTCCTCCGGGATTGAGATACGCGACGATCACTCTCTTCTCTCCTCTCCTGCGGGACGCGAGAAAGGTGGAAGGACCGCACCGCGAACGGCCGGAAGAGACGGAAGAAGAATGAAAAGAAGAAGACGAGAAGAAGGTAGTGGGAGGAGGAGAAGGAGGAGGAGGAGAGACGCGTAGCCGGCAGTGACGCATAAATCAGCCGCGCGATGCGTTCGGCTTACGCATTTAATTGCAGTGCAGTTGCACAGCGTGAGGGTCGGACCGCCTCGCTTGCGGCCCAACTCGCTCGCGACGTCTCCTCTTCTCTTTCTCTTTCGCTGCGGAGTTGCAGATATTTTAGATAAAAAGCGAGGAAGCCCGGCGCGATCCGATCGAAACTAATAGCGCCCCCGTTTCGCGACGCACGCAACGACGCGCATCCAAGTCCGCGGGCGTCGATGAGGATTTCGTAATTAGCGGCGATTTGTCAGTGCCAGCGTGACTCGCGTTCGATTGTCTTGGCGCATGTATTTATTTCTTTTTCGTTTCTTTTTTATTTTTTATTTTTTTTTTTTTGGTTAAGCAGATACCCAAGACGATATCTGAAGAACGCGCAACTTTGTTAAGCAGATACCTTTAGAAAGATTTCAAGTACCACGTATATATGTTTTCTTACGTGTCACTTACGATTCGGGAAATAAAATTTCGACGATAAACGAGAAAAAAAAAATACATATATTTTATTTGACTCGGGTAATAAAAGTTTCGCAAATTTCCGTCATTACTTATCGAGATTATATTTTTCGGCACGCAATCGTTTATAAAAGACTCCTCGATAATTTATATCGACGCACACGTGGCGTGCGGATATATCGCATTGTGGCTCCGCGATCGTCCCGATCCGGTTACGATAGAACGGATGATCGGGCGCAATGGTTATTTAGCGTACCTGGTAATCAGCGGCCATAAAAATGAACATAAACCGACACGTTTCGGCCGAGGTGATGTGTGTGTGCGCGCGCGCAAACGCGCGTTTGCGAGCGGAGCATATTCTACTTGCTTGATAGCAATAAAAGTTCGGGCAATAAAAACCTAAGTGCCAACTCGCACCGTTTACGCCCGTCCCTTTCCCGCAAAGGATTTCGCGAGTGCAGAGAAAACGGCGGAGAAATAGAATTTCGAAGGACATTTGCGAACGGCGGCAAATGATAGAAAGTGCACAGCAGCGCGTATATAGTATATCTGAGAGAGATTTGAATTTATGACGCTCGAGATGATCGAGAGATAAATTGATAGAACGAAGAGAATCCGGATCCTCTTTTTGTCCCTTTCGTTCTCGAAGAGAAGAACATCCCTAACATTCCCGAGGAAACATGATTCTCGCCTATGCCGTATTCGGGCTCAAGGATAGATCGTCCGTAAAGATTGCCGAGAGCGTAATTTGTTTCAGTGTCTGATACAAGTGTTCTCTCTGTTTCGAAACGTCGTCCCACAGTGGTCGATTTCGAGAAAGACGCAGTTAAAACTCTTATAAACTTGTAATTAAAAAATTTCAATTATCTTGTTACTCACTCGGAACACAAAGGGCCTACAAAAAGCTAAATATATTATATTTATTTTTCTATTTAAATTATATATGTCTGTGTAATTATTTATAATAAATTACTTTAATATACTTAACTATATTAACGATTCCGGGAATTATTACACAGTTACTTAATAATCAAAAAGCACTTACACGTAATTTCACTTTCTAATTTTTTTTTTTTTTATATACGAGATCTTTGCTGATCTTAAGTAGAGACTGGTTCGTCCTTAAAGCATTATCGTAAACCTTGCGTTCACGTAAAGCGAATAAAGCAGAGAGGACAAGGTAATTAGACAAAATTTATTTAGTGTAGCCGAGCGCTCGTGGGATTTAAGATTATTGTGGGGGATGCGCGGCAGCGGAATTAAAAAAAAAGGAAAGAAAAAAACTATCGCTTTCGTGCGCTGCATAAAAGACGCGCGCCAAAAAAAAAAATGCGCGCAGTTACTTTATCTCGCGGTTACCGCTGCACTCTTGCGTATACTCACGGTTAATTAAACGAACAAGTAATCTTTCGTGTTGAGCATTGTTACGCACCGCAAATTGCAACGCTGCTAGTAAAAAAAATACGCGCGCGGGAAAAAAACGCACATTACGTTGTTTTATATAATATCTCTCGGTATATTGTTCTGAATAAAGTTATTTTAAATTTGACAAAAAAATTATATGCAAGTGCGTGAGAGAAGCAGATTTTACGACAAACATTTTACGAATTTATAAGTTTGTTCTGTATAATTTTATATGTAAATACAAATATATGTAAATACACATACAGGAAACGTAAAAAAAAGGGGGAGGAGAGAAAAGAAGTATCAAAGAGAACAGAATAAAAAGACGCAGAGGACAAGAGAAAGGCATACCAGAGAATACAACAATGCAGAACAGAGAAAGTAAACGAAGAGAAAGGGGACTACGGCAACCGGTAAAAGAAGTGGAAAGATGAGAAGGATCCAGGAATTCTGCCCGTTCTTGGATATTCCGGAACGCGTCTGCGAAATTGTCTCGCTGCGCGGATATTTTCACAAACGTGTAGGCGAAATTATCTAGGCAACCGAGAAGCTGCCCTCTCTGACTCCTTACGGGCTTGCACAGGCACTCTGCATTTACACGTCGTGCCGGCAAGGCAAGCCTTGCTGCATCGCATGATGAGGACGCAAGAAGCGCGCGATGCGCTTTCCGCGGGCGCAAAAGCACGAAAACGTTTTACCTTCGACGCCATAATTTAGTCTCTTAATTCTACGAATATATCGGCCGCTTTTTGGTTACACGCGCTACTAAGAAGCGTATTTTATATTCATGATATTACGGAAGGGGATGGGAGATGATTCCGAAAACCTTCACGCACTCTTTATGAAGTCTTTGATCCCGCGCAAACCCTCATAGAATCTTTCTTTCGATATAAACTCGGGTTTTCTTTAGGAAAAAATTTTCCCTGAGAGAGAGAGATCTCTCTCTTGTATTTTTAATATTAAATATTGATTTATACCTAAGCCTCTTCGAACAAGAAAAGATTAAACTATTCTATGAAGTTCTCAAATTGACAAAAAACAAAAACAAAAAACAAAAACAAAACCGCGAAGTCATGAAAGATTAAGTCAATTATCAAAAGGTCTTCATACAAAAGTTTAATTTTATATTGTAAACATAGAATACAATTAGAATACAAGAAGAACGTTTAAAATAATTCATTAAAATAAAAATTTTGTTTAATGTATCTTCGATGTCGCAACGCATAAAAGTTTTTCGTAACAGATCGAACTCGCAGAGTAAATTTATTCGGACAAATCCGTTTGAATGCAACGAAGAAGATATCTCGCACGCGTTTCACAAACACGCGTACGATTCTCAGAAAGAAGACGATCAGCTAGACGTAAGAAAACCGCGCCCGCTTTCCTAATGCAGTCGAAATTAAAGCCGTAACGCGGAAAGATACAAGTTTGTAGATCCGGCAGAAATTGCTGTGTATCTTACCGAGTCCCGCAGGACGAGTCGGAGGGAACAGAGAGAAGAAGGGAAACGTGCATGCATATAAAGTGCGGGCGAGGATACACGAGGGCTGGTGGCGAGCGTTGCTTGCCAGAAATTGTGTTTATACCGGCGCATAAAGAACGTTACGAAACGGGCGGAGGAGGCGCGGCCGCGTCGCGAAAATTTAAAGTAACAAAAAAGTACGGTGGAATAACGAGAAATAGAAATGCCGAGACGAACGAGCGTGCGTTTTTATTCGCGGAGAAAATATTACGTCTAGCGTGTGCCCCGCTCGCTCGCTCGCGCGCGCGCGCGCGCAAGTTTCTTTCAACCGGCAAATTCTTTGAGCATTTTACGTGTCGTTTTTCTTTTGCCTGGCAAAAATATAACCGGATCAAGAGACACGGTAGTGTCTCGCCACGAAGTTAATACGTGATTTGGATAATCGACGCTTTACTGTATGTCCTCCTCTCATCCTTTAATCGTTCTGAGATTCAGACATGTATGTTATGTTTCATTAGAAGAATAATTCTAATGTAAGAAATAAACGAAATAATTTTCTTAAAGAAAGAAATGCTTCACTTAGCCCGATTTATTAGAAGGTATATTTTTTTGTATTTACTTCTATATTTTTGAAACACGCTGCGAAACGTATTACCCCGCCGAATTTGGTGGCAAAAGTCGCATAAATAAAAGAGATCTTAATGTAGCCGTTTAGTCAAGTTCCCGCTTTATTCCCGTCAGAAATCCCCATGTAGGATTACCGCGCCATTAACGTTCGCGTAAGTCCGAGGCTTCTATCGTTCGCGTCGATATTTCTAGTACATATGGCGCGCCGTAATGTTTTATTAAATAACAGGGTTTTGAAAAAGAAAGCACCATGCAGTGCAAAAAGAAGAAAATTTTAATTTCAATTTTAATTTATAAAATTAATTATCTTTATCGGCTTTATCGTTTTCTTAAACTCAAATAAAATAAAAGTGGAAATTTAATATTCAATTAGGACACAAGCCGAGTCTGGTTGTTCAATAATTATATGCGTACATTATTATTACTCGCGAGCGCTTAATGGCTAGTAATGTCAAAATATCATCAGCTTAATTACATCGAGACACATAACGAATGTATAAATCCGAGCTACATTTCTGCTGTGTATTGCATGTCTTGTATCTTATCGATTATCCCGATCAAAGCCGGACGTTGTCGGTCGCCGTTGCAGACCGGCAATTTTCGTCAGAAACGCGGCGCGGCCGCGTGAAATAAACTACGAAAACATAACTGCGAAAATATTGCCCGATACGTCGCCGGTGATATACGAGAAACTGGCGCGTGACGCGCGCGTTCGTTCTTACGTGCACAGTGCCGTGGCACGTGAGCGTGATTAAGCTTCCACGGGCACGCATCCTACGGCTGAATAAAAAATTCAGCGATCGCGAAGCGGAAGCGGGAAGAAAAGAAAAAAAAAGAGAGAGAGAGAGAGAGATCGAAAGAGCGGCGAGTCGTTTCAGAGAGCGCGGCACAACAATTTCATTACGATCGCGCTTTTAAACTTTTAATATCGCTCGGCGGTCGCCTTTATTGCGTGGCATCCAAGCTTCCTCCAGAAGCGCGCGATCCTGGTCTTCAAGGCGCGTACCTTCGCCCGCTTGATCTAAGACTCCCCTGAGAGAGAGAGACGAAATTAATGCGCGACTTTTATGAACGCTCCGAGTAATCAGCGTATTTCAAGTCGCGCGCGTGTTTATTCGCCCGCCGCGTCACGAGCTTCTGATCGCCGAGCCGCGCCGCTCTTCTACTTTTAAAGCAGCAGATGCATTTATTTGTATTAAATATAGAAGCTTTTAACCGCGGATGCGGCAGGGGATGAGCAATTGAATATTTATTCCCGGCAAATCGGATTTATTCACTTTTTTTATGCCGTAACGACCAAAAAGTGCATCTGAAAGCACAGTAAAAGCCAAAAATTAAAAAAAAAAAAAAAACAAACAAATGCACAAAGACTTGTATCTTTAAATATAAAATCGGTAACATGTCTGCGGAACGAAGTTTTCGCGCCGAACATATGAGAAGTGTGAGCGCGTGGATAGGGCTGCCCACGTGTTCTCGATCGCGCGTAGATTTGTTGATTTGTTTAAAGCAAAAACACCAAAACAAAAATCGCAGAAAATGACAGAAACAAAACTAAGAATAGTACACAAATAAGTTAATATTCAAATGCATAATTGTAATTTCTGTTCATCAAAGCATGTAAATCGCGTGAAATTGACTAAGAAATTACGTTACTTTCTTTCGTGCAATTTTCATGCTCTGTGTACTTTCACTTCGGCTGGACAAGATGAAATTTCACTGTGAAAGTCCTCCTACGCGTGTAGAATGTTCTTTATAACACGTATGAGGAAATACTTTGATGGGCCAGGTAATAGAACGTCAGCGAGATGAGAATATTGTGCGCGCGGCGGTAGAGTAAGAGAGAGAGACCGGGACATACACAATAGACGACGGGGCTGACTCCGTGATAAAGCGATCAAAGAAGCAACAAAGTATCACCACCAAGATATCACCACCAAAGTATCACGACCAAGTCGGTTGCATTAACACTAGTTAACTTGGTTAACTTTACGGTATGAAACTGAAACAAGAAGAAGACTCTTTGGATTGCACGAAACTGTAGCGTGCGCGCGCGCACGTATACCTGTTAATTAACCGTTGAATAAAACACAATTCCGTCTTTTTGCTAACGTAACGTTGCATGATAAAAGTCACCGGAAAAAATTTATCTCGAAAGAAGCTCCGCGGCACAATGGCATTTCACTATAAAGGATAACCTTCTCAATTGTTCAATTATCTCGTGGTTTTCATCGACTTTCTTTGCTCCTTCCTTCCTCCATTTTGTGCGACTCGAATATTTTCAATTACTTCTTATTCACATCAAAACCGTGCAAACCGGCGCGCGGTAGCGCAAGATCCGACCCCCTTAATCCGACAATTACAATGATTCTGCGAACGTTAGCGCGAGCAATTATACGTCCCCCGGCATTCATACTAACCCGTGCATTATTGTGTATTCAGTACGACAGCATTACAAATGGCGGATGCAATCCGGCGCCGAGTAATTGCATTTCATAACGACTTATGAGCTGGTTGATACGGGGGGTAATTAGAGCGCATACCGCTGATGCGGGAACAATACGCTTCGCGAGGGACGCTGACAGTAAACTGTTAAAGGGTGATCATAAAGTTTCGTATTTAATAACTCGCGCGGAGGTTATCACTCTGTGTTTACTACGTTGTAGAAACTATTTCGCTCTTAATTAAACGTTTACGACACGTTTGCCATCGCGGGTTTGCCGCGCGCAAAGTTCGAAGTATAAATATTTCATGATATCACTGCGCCCGCCCTCCTCGCGCATTGAACGATATCGAGTTCGAATGCGGGCGGCGAACGGGCGCGTTTTAAGATCAAAAATCTGCATCAGTCAGTAATCCTCATCGGCAATCTTTCATTTAACAAAGGCGCGATCGATATCGAATTGATAACGACGAACAAATTTCCGTTTAACGCATACAAAGTTTTCATCAACGACATTAAAGCGTTAAGACTGTGAGAGAAGAAGCGAGGTCTCTCTTCTTATTTTATTAATCTTCATTAACGATTGGATTTAATTTTGTCGCGAATTCTGCGGGATGAGATCGCAAATACTTAGTGAAAAATGAGATGCCTTTTTTAACTAAAGGCAAGAATAAGTATATCGCGCAGAATTAAAAAAAAGAGAGAGAGAGAGAGAGAAAACTTAGCAACGCTGATAAAAATATGTGTGAAAACGCCATTAAACTTTAGTCGCAAAACGTATCGCTCGAGTATCTTCGCGAACGTTTCTACAACGCAATTTGAACGCGTGTGCACAGCTCGCGATCCGCGTTGTTATTGAAACAATCGCGCGACAAGCTCGAGATATATTAAAGCGAAGTGAGTTACGCGCGCGTTATCGCGTTATAATCCCGGATTCGCCGCGGGCAACGTAAGTGCACCAAATATTAAATGTAGCGAAGTGCACTCTGGCGCGGGCGCGACGACCCTTAAATAAATCGCGACCGGCCGGAAAATATTTTGCGGTCGAGGGAGTAACGTGGCGGCGGCAGCGGCGACGGCGGCGAGCAAGCGAGCGAGCAAGTTCGCGGGAGCATCACGCGCGGAGAAAACCGGCTCTAATGACGTTTAATAAACGGAGAATAAAGCGACACCCTCGCTCGCTCGTAGATCATCGGACGCGACCGCACTTGCTCGCGAAACGTTAAAATTTCATGCTACGCGCGCCCGCGCGCACACATACACACACACACACACACACAGAAATTGTCGAAATTTATTAAAACTGCGCCAACTCGCGAAACGGAGCCCAGATGCGGATTCCACATGCGATCCGACTATGTGTCTCAACGTTTCGAAACATCTGCGCGTCGTGATAACCGGAATTTTTTACGACCGACGAAAATCCTACCGAATCTCGTTAACGAGTGTTGGATGGAGTCATTAGTTTTTATTGGCTTGTTAAAAATAAAAAAGAATATAATTCAACAATGTCTTCGAAAATTAGGAATCTTTTTTTATGCTGTCTTCCTAATTTTTTACATCCGTAGAAATTCACGAATAATTTAACACGATGATTCAGCTGCTGCGATAAAAATACAAAATATGTAGTGTGTTATTAATTTTATTTTCATATTATTTTAGTACCAATTAAAAATTCACGCTTCTTACGTGAAAAATAATTCTTCAAATATTTATAATACGGTCTGCTCATAAATTCTGCAGACTCCGTGAAAAACAAGAAAAAACGACCGTTTCTTTCTCTTTTTTTCTATCGGTACGTTTTTAATAAACTTTCCTTTTAAAGAAAAAGAAGGAGAAGTCTCAGCAAAAAAGTAAATCGCGTCGCAGAATCGAAGATCTCTAACGATGACGCGCGTGCGCGCGTATATGTATATATGTATTTTGATGCTTTGATTGAGAAATGACGATTAACGTGGAGATCAAAGAAAACATCTCGCGCAGAACTCGAGAAAATTTGTATCTCTCGACGTAACGAGCAGCAGCTTCGCGGTGGCTCTTCTTTCCATCTTGCGGCGTATCGCGTAAATAGATATATGTATATCTCGGGCAAGGGATGGCTGATGATCTATTACTGCGAAAATGGGTCAATTAGACAGCCTAGCTCCGGGTTACGAAGCTCGTTCCCGAATTTCGGGCTAATTCTGTTTGCCCGGCTTTAATTACAGGATCTGGCCTCTGCGCGCCGGTAACAAGGCCGGGATAAAAGTGACACGTTCCCCGGCCGGACGTTTTGCGGCGAGCCGTTTTTATGACGATGCTACGACCGGCATCTCTTCTAACGATCGCGGAATTAATTAGTGCCCACGCGGAACGGAATTTTCGCGCCGAACATATAAGAAATATGAAAAATATAAGCGCACGGAAAAAACTACCCGACGCATATTCTTGACCGCGCGTAAATTTATTGATTTATTTAAAAACAAAAAAAACACAAAAACAAATTGCAGCAAGATATACTTAGATTAATGATCTCTAAATCTAATTTTAAAAACCTTTCTTATGACAAATTTAACATATTACTACGCAATACATGTTAATAAAAGCTCTCACGCACACACATTTTGAAATTGTTTCCTGCCTTGGAAACAGCTGCAAGATATTTTTGTACCGTGTCGCGACGAGGATGACGGACAGATAGAGCGGCGACCGGTCGGTCGATGATACCAATCGGGGAGGGGAAACCTGATACTCCGAGATCTTAACTGCGGAGACAGCTACTTCCACGGAGCGGGAATCACGCACACGCGTGCACGCACGCGACACGAACTGCCGCCGCTAGATTCGCGATTAT
>QVOB01021643.1:0-12536 GCA_014839585.1 Pseudomyrmex concolor
TATATATATTTGATTAAAATTAATTTTTTTCACCTACATATAGGATGCTAGTTTTGCATCATTCATATGTAGGATCCCGTGTAACCCCCAACCAATTTTAAAATATTGCGAAAAAAACTCCTCGGCCAGAAATGATGCAAAACTAGCATCCCATATGTGGGTAAAAAAATTAATTTCAATCAAATATATATACATATATACATATATATATATATATATATATATGAGAATATTCTGCATAAGATCCTGCAAACTCTAAAAACCTTATTTAATTTCAATACTGAGTTTAAAACTTCAGAGTCCTGAAGATTCGTCTTCTTTATTATTAATTTATTTTTGTTTTTATTTCTCGCAATAAATAAAAGACATTTAGACTTGTTTAATATATAACTCTCACAATCAGTAACTTTTCTGTATATGTTTGAGATTTTCTCGTTGCATTGTACACATATATAACTTAATATTTTGTAAAACTTAATATATTTTGTTGTTGCGTTACATATTTATAGTGATTTTTATTTATACCGCGTTGTTGTTGCGCACCTATCAAGTTACCAAATAAACAACTAAAACAAGTAAAGTTACATTAGTGAAATGTATTGCAGCAGGTGGAATGTGCAAGTGCAATTCATGCATTATCGCTTTTCATCACTGTGGACCGGAGAGTGTTACTGTCGATTAGAATCGCTATTTCCGTGCACTTCTGTCATTGCGCTCTGAACACGGATAACAGTTACATGATAACTATATGCGCGAGCACGCTTAATTTATCATCCTCAGCACGTAATTGTTTACACTCATCGTTTGATATTATACTCCGATACGTATCTCTATCAGTTTACATTCTACTACATTTGTCACTATTCTGTTAGTTTCCATGTTAATGATCATATTTCCATTACGTGCTGTCTGATTTGTAAATTGCTCACTGACCGAATATTATAATTTCGTCTGTAAACTTGATGAGCGTCCAAACAGCTTGTACTGTTTCATGATGCCGAAGCGATTTTTGATTCAAAACATCCGATAATAAAAACAATTAATTTGTAATATATTATCATAAATTTACATATATTGGCTGTGTGCCATCAAAAGAGCACCATCTTTCAAATCATTAACCACGGAGTGGACGCCCGTAAAAATTAACTTAATTTGACAATACTAGAAGCTTCTCTTTAATGAATTGTATCTGTTGTGAGAAAAAAATTCTAAAAATTGAGAAAGCGCTAAAAAAGGTGACAATATTGCGACCCTGACGTCTTATCATTAATCTCAGATCATATTGATTATTCCGAACAAGTCTCAGATGATATTACGAAATTATCTTCAATCTTTTTTTATTTTATTCTTTAAGTTTTTTATATTTATCGCAAGATAAAATGAGAAATATATATACAACATAGAATATATATACTCTGTCTCATTTTTATGCCTGTTTGTTAAAAGTGCCGAAATTAAAACCACGTGTTCTAATTACAAAGGGCGTTGATTAACTGTAACTCTCAAAGGAGAATTAATTCACCTTCAAACAGCGTCTCACAGTATTCAGTTAACAAATTTGTATTGTGAAAGCGTCAGTTAGAACATCAGACACTAACATTGTATTTGCAAAGACAGTCACGTATGTTCGTATCTAATTACTTCGTTACACAAATAAGCGGGCGTACATAGTTACTGCTACATATCAAAGAGAAACACGCGGAATCAGAACAATGAAATATTTCTTGCGCATCTTCAAGCCAATTTGTGAGAAACTTACAATTTTATTTATAAAATTTTTTACTTACCTCTGTCTCTTTCTCTCTCTCTCTACATGTTCGAAGATCTCGCGAAAATCGTTACAACAGACATCGAATTAAAATAAATAACATTTTAATTCTAAAAGAATTTAAAAAATATTTTACATTCTAACATTTAAAATCCTGTTATTCATTTTTCAACAAAAGTCACTTCAACAGGAGTTTTGCGAGATCGTACATCGAACTTGATATAATCGAGCGAAACGTAAGTTAGGAAAACGTTCCTCAGTTCCTCTCAGAGAGCTAGAAAAGTATTCCGATAAAATATACATCCGGTTAACGAATTTTCTGTCACCTAGCCACTAGAAACCTTAAGTGACGAGAGAGAGAGAGAGAGAGAGAAAGAGGGATACTCAAAAATCAACTTTCTTCTCGATACTCCATACTCGGTTACTTTGCTCGAATCGACGAGATGCTTGCACCTGACCTAATGTTAAGAGAAGAGAGAGTTTTAGAACGCAATGTGCAATCCTAGAGAGAAAGATAGAAAGAGAGAGAGAGAGAGAGAGTGTGTGTGTGTGTGTGTGTGTGTGTATAAAAAAGAGAGAGAAGAAGATGGTTGTCCTCTAAACTCTTTTAATATCCACGTACTTACCAACCCACCTATCCGTGCTGCTTTTAAATTCTCCCTGAACTCAGTGCGGACTGCTGAAAGTCGACGAACGAGTCGTGAGCGGTATGTTTTATGAAAGTTTCATCTCTCATAATCTCGGGACACCTCGCGTCTTTCGTCTTTGCCATCTTTTCTTTTTCGCGTATCACATCGCTCAAATGCCTCTTTATTTCCTCGCGTATATTTCGTCATACACTACCACTTACCTCGCACCTATATCTCACAAATTTATCGTTTTTAGAATATCTTAATTTTTTTATCTTTTTAAAAAAAAAATACACTCCTAAGTCTTAATTTTCCTAGCGCAAGTATTTATCTATAAGTACATATATAGAAAGATAATCAAATGTCAAATATTTTCTCGAAGCCAATATGCGTTTGTGCGCGGAAAAAAAATCCATTGTGTTTATATTACATATGAATTTTTACCCTCTTACTCGCCGAAATTACTCGGGCGATTTTTTAAACACTTTCATAAACGATATCAGCATACTTGAATATGGAAAGGTAGACACATCGAATCGCGTGACGGCATCAAATGTAAATTCATCCGGTTTTCCCAAAATGCAGATGCGAGATAGCGCTGATATCGAATTCGCCGTTTTCGATTCCCCTAAACCCTTTCACGAGATTTTCTGCCTTTGAATTCGATATGTGCGTCATAACCCCCGCAGGCTCTGATGTCCGCAGATTTTCGCGGTCTCGAATCTGTCGGGAAATCGTCTTCATGCAAGATTGATCACGGACGTCAAAGGTTCAACCTACTGAAAGATGTGGTCGCAATCTAATCTTCAAAACCGCCACTATCCAATTCGCCGGAGAAAGTCATGAAATCACCTTGTCATTCTCACAACCTGATTTTAATCTAACCACGCGATCACTGGAATCTGTTAAGAACTCGTGACAGACGAAATCGTGAAACCAAGCAATCTTGAATCACGGACACAAATCAGTCGGATATTTCGATTTACTTCGGAAAAACGTTTAGATCAAAAGAAAGAAAACAATTAAAGTCAAAATTAAAACTCTCCCGTAATGCAATTAGAAAAATATGAAGATTACGGTATGGTCGAGCAATAACAACGACGGCTTATTAGGCCGGAAAGTTTTACCGTGAAGCAATTTTTGGCTCCGCAGTAAGGTCAAGACAGTCAAGACTAACAGCAACATAAATTTGCCGTAACGTGGATCACCGACGCCTTAGACAGGTTAAAAGGAACCCGTATATACGTAGACAGAACGAAACAAATTGCATTTCAGCGGCGCCGCGAAATATTCCAGGTCGAATGTAAATTTCGCTTGTGTTCTGGAAGCAGCGTGTGGTGAGAATTCGCTACGGGGAGAAACGAGAACGATAGGAGGAGAAGAGAGGAGAGGAGAGGGGAAGAGCGCGCCGCGTCGCTGCCGGTGAAACGGAGAGGCATAAGAGGCTGAGTTAGAGGGTGATGTTAAGGCATACGACGCCGCCGTACGGAGCGTCCGGAGAGTTATGTGGCGACAAGCCGACAACCCCTTAGCACCCGGTGACAAATACGAGGTGCGCCGTATACCCTTCTCGCCGCGAGACTACACTTGGTTAGTCGCGGCGAAGAAGAAGAAGAAAGAGAGACCTCACTTTCAACGTCTGTTCCCGGCCAGGGGTTGTGTGGCAGGCAGCCCCCGCCGAGAAGTCACTCAGTCATCAGATTATGGCTGCAGCTGACAGACCCTTTTGTTGCCCGATATGCAAATATTTTTTCTCCACATTCTCTCATCGGTATCTGCATTCCGCGACGCGTGGAGAAGTTACGGACGACTTCTTAGGCCGCGAAAACTTGTTCAATCCCGCCCGTCTTTTTCGGAAACTGCTAGAAGGGAATTCTCCAACCACGTATTATTGTTGTTATTTATATTGCCGATTTTTCTCGCAAGATGTACATATGTATGCCGGCTTGTCAGACCCAGATGCAAATATTCGTGATTTTGAAACTGAATAAATTTGCGACGAGAGAAAATGTGCCGAATGGAAACGTGGAGGATGTACGTTTCGCGCGCGCCGCTTTGTCATTTTGATAAATCTTAGACGCGCAACGCGACCCTCACGCAATATCGTAGGTACATCTCGGATACGAAACTGAAGGAAACGCTGAAGAACCTCGTTTACCGTAAAGTTATCATCTTTCCGAGAGTGACCGCATGTAATTTTGCTGAAAGAAACGACAACGAAACCGAATCCATGAGCGGCGGAATGAATTGTCCATTTATTTTACGACCGTAAGAAACGGTCTCCTTCCCGTAAACAATTTAATTGTCGCGGGGAGATTAATCGCCGCGGACGGAATTAATGGGAGGAATGCGTTTATTTCGTAGGTAACGCGGGCACGTAATTAATGAGAAGGACGCGCTGAATGTGGTCCCCGACAAACTGTGGGTGTCCACAGCACTTACGACACTAGGACGACGACTACGACGACAACGTCGGCGACGTTGCCGTGGCCAACAAAGGAAAGTCTATAGTCATCCTGGATGATATTAAAGGCGATTACGTAAAATGCTTAATAATACCACGCTAACCTCACGGGATGCGTCACGGTCCATTATTTTCCCGTCTTGGTAACTGCACGGCTCGAAATTTGCGCGACGGCAACCGCCTATTTGAGAAAATTTACGCGTGTCTGCTTGTAATTAAACCGCGCGTAGAAAGTGACATTTGTGAGACATGAGAGAGAGAGAGAGAGAGAAAGCAGAGTACAGAAATTTTTAATAAAATCGTTGCTTCAACTACATCTAGTTTGAAGACAGTTTTTTACATTTCTATAGATTTTTGTTTTCTTTTTTATTCTGTAAAAGTATTATACTATTATTTTCTCTCTTTCTTAATTTAAACTTAAATTTTCAATGTCTAAGAATCTTGTCGAAGCAGCTACCACAAAATCGATAAATCATTATCGCAGCCACCTCGTGTTTGCCATCCGTGGAACCGCAAATCCAAGAAAAGCCCATAATGCTGTTTCTCAGGACGACCGCAGTAAAGAAGACACTCCCTATCTCTCTCTCTTTCTCTCTCTCCTTCTTTCTCTCACGAGAAATCGGGTCGCGGCTATTACTCCGCATCGATTCCTTCTTCTTCCTCGTCGGTGTCGCACTCGTACTCGAATGCTCGAGAGCAGAGACGTGTCCACGTCTTAAAATACGATGATTGGCACTTAAGAAAAGGTCAAGTGAATGCAGTTAATACTTGGTGGCATATACGATCGGCGTCTCGAGTGTGTTTACGTGGACAATCTTAATCGGCGATGGAACGAAAGCTTCTTCGTGATGAACCTACGATCAGATGGGGTGACGTTAGAAGGGCAGGAGAACGCGGAGGGCCAGATGCAAGAGAGCGAGGCAGATATAGGTGCGAGGTAGAAAATGCCTCTCGAGGCGCTCGCTACGCTCTCGCTGGCTCGTAACCGAGTGCTTGTAAACTCGCTCTCTCCACTTTCTGTATCGTCACGATCGAACTCGCCACAAACACCGTTGCACAAACACACACGCACGACGATCTGACCTCTCGATATCGACCAGCGGCCGCGCACGGATACGCGCTGATAATTTTTTTTTTTTCCCAATTCGTCGTCGTGTATCATCTCGCGAGTAGCCGCCGCATCGAGAATTATCATGCCCACTCAAAAAAGAAGAAAAAAATAAACGCGCAAACAGCAATGACAAAAAAAACAAAAAAAAAAAACAAAAAACAAAAAAAAAACAATGTTACATCTCATCGAACTCGACACGACACGTTTTAGTTACATTTCCGCTTTACTACGCGAATATTGTTAAATAATCAAAATGAATGGACGCGGATTTTGGTGTTTGGAACATTAATTGGAATGGTATCTACTTTTCTCTCGATCGCGGCGATTATATTATAATATAATCGTCGCTTTTTCGCAACGTGATTTCAGTTAATCTGCGATATTTTTGTTGTAGACCACATCGTTTATCTCGACATAAATGTTGATGTTTTAACAACGAAACAAAAAAATCTATGAAAAGTTTATATATCTTGTGGATTTTATTTAGCATGGCAAGGAAAAGTTTCGATTTATATCCCGTAATTATTCACAAATTCTTCTTGTAACACCAATAATATTTTCAGAAACTATGCTATCGATTATTCATATCTTTTTGATGTTCCCAATTTAAACGTTGTGTTCCATTTCAGTTAATTAGATCATTGGATATCAAACTTTACGCGCATGTGTATCTAGGAATAAAGGATACAATAGGTATAAATGATATAATCTCCAATTTGCATGAATTACGAGATAATATTGTGTGCAAGTAGTATAAATTTTGAGATCTGCTACGATTGTTGTGTATATCGGAGCGTCATGAATAACATCATATAAATGCAGTCGGGATATGTAAAATGCACCATGAACAGTTGAGGCAATATTGATGATAACGTGATAAGCTATATATAAATCGAGATTGTGCAATCAGATAAAAAGAAACAAAGAGAAAAAATTTTAAATCGTATAACGGTAAAGAATAAAAATACGTGCAGAGAAATATATTATCTGTGTATTCGATTAAATTTAATCGGGCAAATTTTCGAACTTATAACTTTTAAACGAATTAACATCTTCACGATAAAGTAAGAATTATGAGAGTATACAATACGCGTAGAACACCGTACAGTAAGTAGAGTATTCGCAGTATTCGCGAATGTTATGATCCGTGTAATCCCCGTGATTTTCATTGATAATTATCCGAAGAGGTACAACCACGGATACTTGCATGTGCAATTACTCGTGGCGGGCGCGTTTTCGCAGATTTTATCGTTTGCGCAGCGGATAGATACGGTAGACCCTCATTATTAGCTCGACAAATAATCCCCATGGATTTCGCAGTAACAAATTATCTAGGACGCGAAGCAGTTTATTCGAATAGGCGCACGTTGACCGCTGATATTTGCATATAACGTTATCCCAATTTCTACATGACGATTACAAATTCGAAAACGTACAATCGAGATCTTTTAACGTAGAGCGCGAACATTATTATTTCTATATTAACGTGTACTTGAAACTCTAACCGGTAACTTGGTGGCTCGTGATTTCATAACGAATGTGATGAACATACAAAATGTTAAGTACAGATACCTGTAAAAGCATCTATTTCTGATTTACATAATTTACGCATCAAGCTATATATTAAAACCAATAATGTACTTGTGATATGAACAATATATATTAATTGGCGTAGTTCAAACACATTTCGTATATTGAAATTAAACTGCAAGAGTGATTTAGCGTCCATCAAATTCAGTTATAGAAGAATTACGGTTTGAGAAGTTAGTTATTGCGATAGATATTTGGCAAAATGTAATTTTTTGCAATAAAACTAGTTTTATGAAAATGTGTATAAAAGTTTCTTTAGTTCAAATATATGCTCAATGTCGAGAACTTTTTAATTGACACGAGTGAAACTTCAAGCAGAGGATTTCAATCTCACTATAAAATAAATTGTAAGCGTTTTTTTTTCTGGTTAATATGACAAAATCGATATTCACTGATCATCGAAAAAATTCACATTTTTAATATTTTACCGATGTCAGCAAAATAGGTGATCGGAAAGACGGTAAGAATGAAGGAAAGAGAACAAGGTGGAACGAGAGTTACGTGAAAATTACGGAGAATTTTTATAGAAAGAAGAAGAAAGACTTTTTCTCGATCTTCGAAGCGAATTTCGAGCTTTCGAACGACGGCAAGATGTTGCCAGTTTCTCGTAATCGGGCGAGTCAGCAACCGCGCGAATGACGGTTATATACAGATAATTATAAATCTGCTGGTAAGACGCAGTAATAAGTAGCATTTAAGAAAACGTATTCGCGGACAGAAATAACACAACAATCAGCTGTTACATAAGAAGATTGAGTTTGTCATTTCATACATTGTATTGCGTGTATTTTCTTATATCAATAATGCACAGGTTTAGAGAAAAGCTGCTACATTTCACAATAGAAGTAGTTTTTTTTTAGTTTTTCCCAATGTAGTGCAAAAAATATATTTTTTAGATATCAGTAAATAATTTTAATATAAGAAACTGATCTTTGTGCTAAGCTTTTCTCGATGCAATGTGAGAAAAACTACAGATACGCTATTCGATAAAAATTAGTTTTTAGTAAAAATACACAAAGCTTCGTCCAAAATAAAACATAAAATATATTTGCTGTTCGATGTGGAACTAAGCAACTGTTTCTTGTTAATCGCGAGCGATAAATCCGGGTTTGTCGTATGGTCCATTCGCCTCATAATAATTTTCACAAAAGATTATACGAAAAGAAGAGAGAAAGAGAGCATGTGAACGAAACGTGAATGTGGACGAAACAGAATGGAGAAGAAATAATAATGGGGAAAACGAGGTAGAATGAGACGCGAGAGAGGATTAACTCTCAATGCCGGTTTCTATTCAGTTTTGCGTCACATTAAACACACCGACGTTTTAAAAAGTACGAGAAAAACAGCCGCTTGCATGCCGACTCTCTCTTTCACGCGTTATCTTTTTCTAGTCGTAGAGTCCAACGCCTTTCTCCACCACGTTTACAAGCACAAATTTCCAAGCTTGAAATGCGCGTCGCGTTTCTGCGCAAACGCGATTCCGACGGACCAGTAGCGACTATAAAGACGAAATTTCTTTCGCTCTGTAAAGCAAGTAAAATACCGAGCCGAGACATTCACAAAGTAATTACAACGAGAGAAAATAACAACGGCCTTTATGATGGCCTTTTTTTCTTCAGGATAAAAGTAGAACTCGCACGTAGTATGTAGGTAATTTTTCGCGATATATAATATGAAAAACTCTTTTCTTTTTCAAAGCTGTGATGTTCCGATTAATAAAGTTACAATAACTGTGCTCCTCGCAAGTTGTTTGATACGTTCGCTGCACAACACAGTAGAATAGTCAGCGAGCGACGCGACAAGTTTGAGACAAGCGTTTTCAAACGACGACGAGTTATTAAATACGACGAATTTTAATTTTGAGAGTAACTTTTCAATACTACTCCTCCTCCCTCAAATGCACTCCCGTGACGACTTCCACGGCCTGCTGTTGTCACTTTACCGCCGTTCTTCCTGCTGCTCCTCGTCGCTCTCCTCGTCGAGCAGCCGGTTTATGTTTATGCTTTATGGAAGTTTCATATTAAATTTATGACGTCGCTCGTCCCGCGGAGTTTTATGATTTCGCGGCTGTAAACGTGCTCCGGCAGATTTATGCCTCAAAATTGGAATTAAAGTCGGCGTCGCGTCTACGCGCGCTGCTGTTACATCGTCGGCCGTTTATCGGGAACGTAAATTGTAAACGGCAGTGTAGCGAGACGCGAGAGGATCGATACGATGGACATCGGTTGGAAGAGAAGCAGTCGCGAAACCTCGTTCGATCAGAAAATAGATACCGTTTTATGAAGAGGATAATGGCATGTCGCGTCCGCGTTTCAAACATTTCGCTGTGGTGCGCCAGACTCTCTTGTGCGTTAAAAAAGATAAACCTGAGAAGGTAATTGTACAAAATAGAAGAGCGGTGAAATCGCTTTGTCGTGCTAGTTGTGGGTTCCGATGTTTGTGCGCGAAATGTGCATAACGAGAGAGCCGCTGTTCTCGAATAGACATACGCTACACTACGCTACACTACGCATCGTAAATATGCGCGCGCGCGAAATCGTCGTAATTTAAGAATAAACAAAGCGCAAACGTGCTTACATTTACATAAACTGTAGCAATAAAAGGATTAAAGTTTAATTATTATTGGTCTCTCTCGTTTTATGTGTTTTGCTAAATGTCACGGATGTTGCCTCATTAACCGCTTGATTCTTTTATGATTACCAAAAGACATGAAGCGTGTTAATATTGCTCGCTGCAGTTGCAACTGCATCGCTGGAAAATGTTACGTTTATCAGGTATTTAAAACAAATTTAAACGACGAGAACCGAGTTATTTACTCGGAATGAATGCTTGGCGAGAAACGGACGACGAGTGTGCGAACATGGAGAGCAGAAGTGGTTGCAGCACAAGAACGATGTTGATGAGTTTTAAAGCGCAGAAATTACCGCCGGCATTCGCCGGCTGAGTCTTTCATTCGATCTTTGTTGTACTGAAGCATCATGAGAGACAAAAATCACGCGACCCAAATCTCCATTTAATTCTTAAAACGCGCTCTCAATTTGCTGCCGCGGGCGACGCAAAACCACCGGCCGCGCCTTCATCGGATTTTCTCTTTTCTTCTGTTTTTTTCGCGGTTTGTCGAGCGCATACTCGATATAGCGCGCACGATAAAGCGCCGCAGTAACGAACAATGAAATGTTTATCAAGTGCCGCTACGTAATGGAGTTCGTGGACGGATTTAAAAGTGCGCCGCGGACTGGAAGCGGCGGCGGCGACTCGAGCGGATACTACGAAAGGAACGTGATTTTGACGGGCGTGAAAAAAAAACGCCGTTTTATGTTCGCGTTCGTTACTTCTCGGCTGATGAAAAATTCGCTAAATAATTTATCAACTCGCGGGAAGTGCCCGCGTAAAACTCTTGTTTATTGATGCGGGCGTAAATCTCGGCGACTATCTTCCAGTCGCTGTCTCCGTGCGTCGTGCGATGGCGCGCCGTGATTAATGCCCGCACCGATAGCAATAGTTCCGCAAAAGATTATCAATTTCGCCTTCGACGGCGCGCAAGACGAACGGGTCGCGCGTCTTCTCCGTCGCGCGACGATAAAACCGATTCAGCGCGAGATCTTCCTGGAGATCAGAGACCGTATAAGACTCGGAGAAAAGTCTCCCGCAAACTCTGGGAGACGCTAATTAATTAAACGCGTATTTCTCCTTTCTCGTCGTCTTGCTTGTCGCATTTACATAGCAAGAGACGCATCGTATATTTAGTAATCTTCATTACCCTCTCGTTCGCCAGACTAGCCGGACTTTTTCTCACAGAAGTGCGAGACGAGCGCGTGGTGTAACGCAATTTTGCATTTTTCACAACATACATCACGCCGCATATCATATGTACTTTTGACAGCAAACACATACAGAGAGTAAATTATCTAGAATAAATTTTATTTTTCGTAAACTCCTTCAATTTCCACCAAAGAAAAGCGCATTCGATCATCGAGTAGCTTCGATATCGAAGATTTATTTGTCGCTGTCCTTCGGCGATATACGCCGCCTGCTTAATACGTACGATACTCTGGCAAATGGCCTGCGTATGCAATTTGCCGACTTATTGGAACAAATGACCACTGTAGGAGTGGGAATAACTACAGTCGGAATTGCCATCTACATTTCCCTCATATGCGTGTGCCACGTATACACATGCGTGTGCACATACATACGTACTGACTTTGTATTCACCGAGAAAGTGCTTTGGTTAATTATTAAATTTTAACACTTTGCTGGAATCGGCAATAAGAAAAAAACAATCGATATATATCGATATGCGATATATATCGAAATGCGATATATATATCAATATGCGATATTATGATGTTTGCAGACAAATTTATTTCTGCTCAAAAATACCCTTTTATATCTTCGGAACCGTGCCTATGCTCATGTTAAAATTTCTCTGGGATTAATGTTTCATCATATAGTACTATTTCACATAGGCAATGTCAACAACAACCACCGTCGCTATAGTTTAATTATGCAAATATTAAACTTTAGGCGGAGCAAGAAGAGACGGGTTGTTTTTTCTCAAACAATTTCTTTCTTTTCTTCTCCATCTCTCTTTTTCTTTTTCTCTCTATCTCACCACCATATTAAAATTCCTTTCAACTGATTAAATTCGAAATCTATTTATTTCATGATTGCCGATGATTGAGAATTTGACAACTACAGATTAATTCTAAATTCTATTAAACACAATTCTTTTCTATAATTGTATATTTTACATTTGTCTTATCACAACTGATTCATCAACGACTGATTCATCAACGAAGAAAAAACGAGCAGGAGTCTAAACTCTGTAAAAGTGATTTCGTCAAAGTGGAAAATAAAGAAGGAAAAGTGATAAATAAGAAGCGAGATAAGAAAAATGAGGTATGGTCCGTTCTGCGTTATAAACAATGCATGAGTGTGCATTCGCGCGAGCGTGTATTACCACTTTTACAC